>VUQK01011613.1:0-24021 GCA_015106715.1 Bujurquina vittata
TTGACTCAATCAAAGAGTTTGTTTTTGTCAAACTACACATGTAGCTGTTGATAATCTACTGCACTGATGCTGAAGTTTGTTGTAGAGTTTATTGTGAATTTACTGATTTTTGGAGTTCATACTTTGTTTCTTCTTGTTGATGTTCATGTGTGTCCTTAATATTACACACATTTAGCAGTGCTCCTGTTTTGTGAACAGTTAGTTGTTGCATATATTACTTTAAACGGTATCTTTGTCAAGTTTTTATTACACAATACTCACTTTTGCGCCTTTAATCTTGCACCTGATTACTGTAAGTATGAAAATACTAAAACTAATACTGAAACTAATTAAAACTAACTTAAACTATGCATGAAACCAAAAATAATAACTAATAAAAACGAGCAAAACCACTCTGAAAACTAAAAGTAAATTAGAGGAAAAAAGTAAAAACTAACTAAAACTAAACTATAATGTAAAATACTAAACCATTATAACCCTGGTAGGTACTAGTGAAAAAGAGGCTTAAATGATTCAGAGAAGGCTTGGGAGAAAGTGCTGTGGTCAGTTGAAACCAAAATCAAGCTCTTTGGCATCAACTCAACCCACTGTGTGGGTACGTCTTAAACGGCATGTTTCCACGGCGGTGGAAACATCATGCTTTGGGGCTGTTTTTCTGCTAAGGGTACAGGATGACTTCACTGCATTGAGGGGACAATGGACAGGGCCATGTACTGTAAAATCTTGGATGAAAACACTAAAGATGGGTTGTCAATCACACTTCAAACTCTCCACAATGCCCAAGACCAAAGAGCTGTCCAAGAACACCAAAGACAAAATGGTACAAGCTTGGGATGGGCTACAGGACAATAGGCAACCAGCTTGGTGAGAACTGTTGGCACAATTATTAGAAAATGGAAGAGCATAAGATGACCGTCAAGCTTCCTCGGTCTGGGGGTCCATGCAAGATCTCACCTTGTGGGGTAAGGATGATTATGAAAAATGTCAGGAATCAACCATCTGGATGATCCAGAGGAGGCATGGGAGAAGGTCATGTGGTCAGATGAGATCAAAATAAAGCTTTTGGTATCAACTCCACTCATCCTTCTTCTTCCTCCAAACATGTTGAGTACAACCCCAAGAACACTGTCCAAACGATGAAGCATGGGGGTGGAAACAGCATAGTTTACTGGGTGCTTTTCTGCAAAGGGGACAGGATGACTGCACCGTATCGGAGGGAGGATGGATGGGGTCATGCATCGCAAGATTTTGGTCCTCCTTCCCTCAGTAAGAGTATTGAAAATCAGTCGTGACAATGACTCGAAACACAGCCAGAGCAACTAAGGAGTGGCGTAAGAAACATTTCAAGGTCTTGAAGTGGCCAAGCCAGTCTCCAGAACTGAAAATCTTTGAAGAGACATGAAATTCAATGTTGCCCAGCGACAGCCCCAAAACCTGAAAGATCTGGAGAAGATCTATATGGAGGAGTGGACTAAAATCCCTGCGTGAAAACTTTGTCAAGAACTACAGAAAACATCTGACCTATGTAATTGCAAACAAAGTTTTCTGTACCAAACATCAAGTTCTGCTTTTTTTTTAAATTGTATCAAATACTTATTTCATACAATAAAATGCAAATTGATTATTTAAATCTTTAACACTGGGCGACTGCCGCCGAAGCCGGAGTTCCCTGTCCTTACTAGCGGCGATCAGCCGTTTAAGACGTAAAGTATCAGCGGGGAGTCGGCTGATCAAAGGAACTTTGCTTTTTACCGTAATTCCTGGACAGGCCACTCGAAAGAGCCATACGGCTACAGGCGACACTGCGGAGGCTGCAGCGGCTATAGGCGACACTGCGGAGGCTGCAGCGGCTATAGGCGACACTGCGGAGGCTGCAGCGGCTATAGGCGACACTGCAGAGGCTGCAGCGGCTATAGGCGACACTGCAGAGGCTGCAGCGGCTATAGGCGACACTGCAGAGGCTGCAGCGGCTATAGGCGACACTGCAGAGGCTGCAGCGGCTACACTGGAAAAATGTTTTTTAAGATCCTGTCTCTCAGAGTTGAAGTGTACCGACAATAAAAATTACAGACCTCTCCATTCTTTGTAGGTGGGAAAACTTGCAAAATTGGTAGTGCATCAAATACTTATTTTTGCGACTGTAACTGCTAACATTTCCTTGTTACGCCGTGAGAATTAATCCGATGTTAAACTTTGTTCTGCATGACTTTTCTCCAGGTCATTTGCACCCCACCTGCCATGGCCCACAGTTTTAGAAACACTGGTTTATGGTCACCGCACAGAGATGTCAGAACAACCGTTTAACCTTTTACACTGAGACATGTGGCACATTGGGCTTTAAATGTTCTCCTGAACTATAGGTGTTGCCACTCAGGAAAAAACAATCTGCATCAAAATAGAAGTTGACACAGGAAGCAAACTGATCAGAGAGAGTTTTTTTGTTTGGCATTTTGTTTCGTTTTTCAAAGTTCTCAAAGTTTCAAGGGGTTCACAAGCCGCCAAACCACCACAAAAGTTTGTGAAGGCAACAACAATGTGCATTAACTAGGTGTGTCTCCCCACTATCCTTTTCCCCTCATTAGCAAAGAGGGCTTGACCTTCTCAGTTTTTGCAGTCTCTGCTAAAGAAACACGTCAATTAGTTAGTGAAATTATTGAAGTTTGTCGTACTTTCAACAGTTCTGATAGCCTGACAGTAAATCTGTCAGCCTTTTCTGTATGTCACTTCAAAATAATTAATGCTCAAATAATGCAGTAAGTGGGAAACAATGACAGAGGTCACAAGACTGCTCTGTGATACCTTGGAATTCAACATAACCAATGACCAGTATAAAAACAAAAACAAAAAACACATAAAAGCATGTTGGGCAAGTTGATTGGCCACCTGGCCAGTATTTCTATAAAATAATTCACCCATCCACAAATGCATAATTTTACACAATAACACAACTTAATGAAGCCAGAATAAAAGCTGTCGGTGTGCAGCTAAACTGCTAGATCTTTAAAACTGGCAGCTTTATTCTGAGCCCTACCTGAAACGGCCAACACCTAGCACCACCTGCAGCATACAGGGGTCAGGCTAAAGAGAGGCAAATTAAATACTTATTTTAAAGGTTTAGTTACTAATCTTTATTCTGATCTAGATAAATTCCCCTGCATTATTTTAGATGAAGCTATCAGTACATAAAGTGATATGTACTTTATGTACAATGTATATTACCATTTGTGTGCCAATAAAAGCCTGATCTACCAGCCCAGAGGGCCAGTGTGGAAAAATGTTATGTTGGGCACTGGGCACCTTGTTGACGTCAGTTTGATTTGACATCACAGTTTGTGTTCACAATGATCAATGCCTCAAGCGTAAAGACGACTACGTTGATTGTGTCACAAGCTGTGAAGTCGCCACAGTCCAGTCACTACTGCACTCTTCTAAAGGTGTTGCCACTCAGACAAAACCTCTGCACCAGTGCTGGTATAGAAAAGAGGTTAGAGTAAATCATTTTGTTTGTTTGTTTTTCTTCATTCCAAAGTTTTTTCTCTAAAAAGTGTCATCTTTCTGAGGCAAAACTGGAGAAAACTGGGCCCTAAACTGCAGCTAGAAGGGCCCATTATATCTGCTGATGTCACCCTTGTGACCGTCGGTGCTGCAAACTGTGCTTTGGTGTCATTTTTTCTGGTTTGCATCTCTCTTGTAACCTTGCACAGCTGGGTTGAAGACACAAATGTATGACTGTGTCAGTTTTTAACCACCATTTCAAAGATATATCAGTACAGCTATACAGAGATTCCCAAATTATACAGAGGGAAGATGGTGCACCAGCTTAAAAAGATGCAAATTTGAGATTTCTTTGCTTCCAGTTTCAACTTTTTCTACCCCTACCCAGTGCTGATGTGGAGATTTTTGAGTGGTGACACCCAATGTTCAGGAGAATAATGCAGGGAGGACCAGCGACCTCAGTGCCGGTATAAATGCTGGCGGGGTTGTGGTCACGTTACCGTTTGTTCATGACACAATCAATGCAGCAACCATAATAGGCTCTTTACACAGCAAGGTCACTATATCAAAACTCATTCCATAGCTTTGATCCCTTCTTACTGACCTGCTTCAAACTAGGTCCAATGATGTCCAACTTCACTACATCCACTACATGGGAGCCACATTTAACTTACATCTTTCCTTTTCAAGAGGAGGAATGTGATGTACCTGAGTGTAATCTGGTTTACCTTTAGGATGGGATGACTCAGGGACACAGACTGTGAGCTTTAATCTCAATATGGCAAGGTATTCAGAACATTTCAACAAGCCCTTCCATGTCCCCAAAATGAGTAGTAAGCGTAACTGTGTGTGCGTGCTTCTGCTGAGAGGAGGAGGATGTGGTCAGGCTGTCGGAAAGATTCATCTGCTTACCTGAAGCAAGCAAAACAAGTGCAATGAGAAAGAAAGCGCCTCGGCTGTTGATAACTTGCACCTATCTTCATTTACCTTCTGTGATGCCAAGAATGTTTTATGCAAGCTTGAATTTGATTTGAATCATTAATGTAACGCTTCAAGGAGCAGGCCCGTCATTTTTTAAAAACTGCATATATTTTAGTAACTGCGTAACTAAAACGTACAGTTCCGCTCGACTGACGCTCATAGCTCGTCCAAAAAACCAATATTGTCACGCACATTTAACACATTCATACGAACATAGAGTCGCTTTAGGCAGGTTTTACTGTCGAGATAAAGGAGCCACTATCGTACCCGCTTTAATATGTGCCAGTAAGTTCGACAGAGGGATCAGTCTACTTACTGAAAAAGGCAGAAAGCACAGTGGAACAGCATTCCATTAAACCGCTTCTATTTCACGTCAATTAAAGCCGTGTACGGGACCTGTTTAAACACACGTACTCAGTGTGAGATACTCCCTGAAAGCAGCCGCGGCGTAGTGAAAGCCCTCGTTTGACTGAACTAAATCAAGTTTAAATTAAACTAGTTGCAGCTCATAAGTAAGAAAGTTAGCCGCTGCAGTACTTTAAACCGTAACGCAGTAATTTTGGCAAACAAAACAAGCTAGCATTAATGTTACTTTTAGTCAACAAGCTAGCAAAAGCCACCGCAGCGTCGTTACTAATCGACGTTTTATTGTATAATTTTTCAAACTGTATCTAACGCCGTACCTGTGTTGTCCCCTTTAATCCACCGGGGTTGCTCGAATTTTAATGGCTTAACGCCATGTGTAAATGAGACCGATCACTTTATTCACAGTTAATTTGTAAACACGGCGCCTTGCTCGGACCGATTTGCTTTCAGTCGATAGTCAGAGGCTGGGTTAGCTTGTGCGCAGAGCTGGCCTGGACTCACCGTGATGTTGCAGTGGATGATCAGCAGCTTCTCCCCCGTTACGTTGAATTGGCAACTCAGTTCATCTGGTTTCCAGTCTATTATTCTAAATCGTTCGTGGTTTGGGTCAAAAATTGACTCCAAAAACTTCAGTTCGGCCTTCAGCCCCGAAACCGACATCTTCTACTCATCTCAAACCACCAGGCCGCTGGCAGAGGGGAAGTCGGGGCGGAATGCGACCGCGCAGTCGAGTCGGCTGTACGGATCTCGCATATTAGCGTGAGAACAACAACAAAGGGCTGGAGAGTTAGCTTTATATAAACCTGTGTGGTGCGCATAGACTCTCAGCCAGCATTTTGACAGCTGTGACACTACAGAAATATTTGTTTTTTATTTTGCTACCAGTGCAGGTGGAGTCATAGTGACTTTAGCTTATAAGAACCATTTAATAAGATGAAAAGAATCTATCTATCTATCTATCTATCTATCTATCTATCTATCTATCTATCTATCTATCTATCTATCTATCTATCTATCTATCTATCTATCTATCTATCTATCTATCTATCTATATCTATATATATAGGTAATTTAATTAATTGAAAATGTTTGCATCAACACTTGTGCTTTACATTATTATGCAAAGCAATCCTGTGAATCATAAAAAGACCAAAAACAAACCGACATACCCCAGGTCTGTGGCGTTATTGCCTAGCTTCTGCAAGATAAGATCACTTCAGATGAAAGACAACAAAATAGTTTAGAGTAAAATAATAAAATAAAATAAATACAATATGGCAAAACATTTCTGTGAAGGTTGCACAAAAGAAGGAGCACTATTAAATATAAAAATAAAAATGGAATAAAAATCTAATTATAATACAATAATGAGCTTAATAACTAAAAAATTAACAAATACATGCAATGCATTGTGGCATCAAATTTGGAGACACTACTGCCAGTTTGGCCGTATTGACAGTATTTTGTTTAGGTTTTGTAGTTATTTATCCCATCCTTAATTTCATAGGAAACAAATTAATCTTTGGTAAAAGTAACTGTAATTTAGTGTAAAGTCTTCCAGGTCTTCACTACCATCACATTATTTTTAAGCATTTATCCAGTGCAAAAGATATGAGATAGCAGAGGACTAATCACTCTAAATGTCATTTTATTTGCTGATAAGCTGATCTCAGTCAAAATGCCTAATACTGGCAGATAACGATGTTTGAAGTGATGTATTAGTGCATCCCTACTTTCTGGGTCTTTATAGAGCAATCATCTATATTGTGCAGTCTGTACTTGATGGAAATTTGCAGGAAACAGAGAGCCCCCATTTTCAGCGGCTCAGAAATTAATTGGACACACAAACATATATATAATTTTTAATATAAGGATTGTTTTTTAAGACTTGGATGAAAATCCCTTGCAGTCAACAGCTGTTTGAAGTCTAGAACCCATGAACATTATGAACAAATGTTGTTTCCTCTGCTGGGTCTGGTATTTGGTCATTTTAAGCTGTCCAAATACTTTTTACATGTAATCCCTGAGTACCTTTTCAATGCTGTGCATGTGTTGTCAAACTAGCAGTGTCCCACCTAGTATTTATTTGTATTGACCTCAAGGCCACCATACAACGACCTGTCATTCATAAAAGCAACATGCAGTGAAAAGCTACTCAGCACATTTTTTATGGATCTCTGCTTTTTGCAAAATTTGGTATTATTTCAGGTCTTGGGTGCAGCAGTTGTGTCTACTACATAGAGATTACAGTTTAATGCTCAGCTCTGGTAAACAATCAAGCAGTACAAAGTTATGTACTGACTGGACACTAGATGGCACAACAGATACACCTGTTCTGTTGAAATCGTCATGCACTCTTGCAGTAGCAGGTCAATGTCCCATACACACCTTGTACAAAACACGACCCGACAACATTTTTGAACTTATATTGAAGAAGCTGGGGCTCCCTTTCTGAAGCATATGGGTAAGCATTAATATATCTTAAAATGTAGAAATGTTAGAAAATCAGTTAAAATAACAACATCCTCCATGTTATGGTGAAATATAGTTTATGGTATTACTTTTTATGAGCTGTTTTTTCTGTGTAAAGTTCATCAGATTTTAATGCACAAGTACATACATTAGAATATTATTTATTGTTTTGTACTCAAAATATCCAAATTTAAAATGTCTATGCAATACTTATATTCATATCTGACAAAAGTGCTTTTGTTAGATTGTTAGCACTGATGCAGTGAAATAAGCTGTCCTGTTGAAGTGGGTTTAAGCTAAACTACTTTAAATACAACTAAATGTATTAAATCACAAGGTTCAAGATATGGGGCCTTCAACATTTAAAAAAAAAAACAAAAAAGTGACAGTACATATATATTTCATTTTTTGCCTTTAATCTTTCAGAGGACTTTAATGATTGACTGAAATAATTTGAACTCTTTTGACCTACTGTATATCAGTTCTGTGATTATCAAGATGGCGGCGTGTACAGACGCAGCGGCTCACGGCTCTTCCTCTCGGTGCTCTTTTTTTGTACTTTTTTAACTTCTTATTTTTGATAGTTTTATCGCCAATCTCATTGTACATCCTGTATAATGACAATAAAGGCATTCTATTCCTCGCAAGAGGCCCCAGTCTCAGGGCACAGCATGTTTCTATAACTTTTGATAGGTAAAAAGGAGCTATTGTCAAATAATGCAAAGGAGTAAAGAGTATTTGCCTCTTAAATGCAGTGGAGCAGACGTCTATGGTCAAAAGATTGAAATATCAAAATTGTACAAAAAAGATCAGGTGCTACTCTCTCACTGACTTGTTTTTGTGTATTTTGAAGGTATCTGAGGGCCATCATGAAGACTTATTTACCTTTGGCCCTCTTTATACTACTTTCATTTCAACTACCCAGTTCATCTGGTGTTCCCTTTGGATGGAAGCCATTGGGTAAACATGAAAGTACTCATCGAGGAACTGCATGCCAGAGGTCACTAGATCACTGTGATAAGGCCATCTGATAGCTGGTACATCAGTGAAAGGTCACCTTTCTATACCTCTGTCACACTTCCCTACTCTAGTGGATTTGAGGAAAAGTTTGAAACATATTTGTTTCAACAGCTGGAAATCCGACTTCAGAGAAAACCTACATCTTTTTGGTCCCACATGTGGACTCAGATTAAGATGAGGAGTGTAATTTTAGACCAGTTCACTCAATTTGGTAAAGGGATGAGTGAAACAATCACTCAGATGTTTGAAGATGAAAACATTGCCAAATATAGTCTACATAGGTGGATTTCAATGCAAGGCCTCAAATCCGCTTCCTGCTGACCTGGAAGCTTTTGTCCAGAGCTCTGGCGATCCTGGGATCATTGTGATGACCCTCGGGACTTTAGTTGGGAAGCTTCCTCAACATATTACTGAGGAAATTGCTGCAGCCTTTGCTCAGCTGCCTCAAAAGGTTATATGGAGGTATATAGGACAAAGGCCAACCAACCTGGGCAAAAACACGTTACTAGTCAACTGGCTTCCACAAAATGACCTCTTAGGACATCCCAAAACTAGAGTGTTTGTGACCCATGGAGGCACCAATGGAGTCCAGGAAGCTATTTACCATGGGGTTCCTGTAGTTGGACTTCCATTATTCTTTGATCAGCCTGATAATCTTTCCAGAATAAAGGCAAAGGGAGCAGCTGTGATTGTAGATATCACCGGCCTCGAAAGAGATATATTTGCCGAGGCACTGATGACAGCTATTTACAATTCCACTTACAGGGAAAACATGCAGATGCTGTCAAGGCTCCACAGAGATCAGCCCATGAAGCCTCTGGATCAGGCAGTGTTTTGGATAGAATATGTTATAAGACATACAGTAGAGGGGCCCGTCATCTGCAGACACAGTCGTTTAAAATGTCGTGGTTTGTATACAAGTCTATTGATGTCATGGCATTTTTGCTAACCGTTATTTTGCTCATGACACTCATTTGCTTTTTCTCTCTGAGACTGCTGTGGAGAATGATCTTTATTGGTAAAAAAATAAACAGAAATGATCAGAAAAACAAAACCAATCAGGCTAAAAAGTTTCCTCCACACTTGACATCTCTGAATTTTTCTCATTTCATATTTGTGCAGGTGTGATATCTCGCAATGGTAAAGAGTAATTTTAAAAATTCCTGATACAGACATGGATCTGGATCAACTCCAAAGTTGAATCACTTTTAAATTGGGATGCTTAACTTTCTGAATAATACACTGATCACGTAACATCAGAGCTGGAACTGATAAAATGTCTGTTTTCTGTGTGAAATCCAAATGTCCCAACATGTTTTTGTGTGAAAAAAATTACAAATGTACCTTCTATATGACTGGAAATTTTTAATCTAGCCACATAGATTATTTTTGCTGCCTTCTATAAACATCTTTGTACCAGCAATATTTTTGTTTAATAATTTTCCTTGAGTTTTAATGATTTTCTGCTCACATTTAGAAAAAAGAAAAAAAATGACAGTGACGTGTACTGTTCTTGAGCCATTTACTGATACATACACTGACTAGACACTAGATGGCAATGCAAGATGCACTGCACCTATTTGTCCTATATTGTTTTCATGTAATTGAAGTTAAGCAGATTTTTATTTAGAAAGGGTCAGTGTAGTCCTGCATTAGCAGAAATGCTGTTCTGTAACAGTCTGTAACTGTTTGTAACAAATTCAGTTCATGTCATTTTGTGGGAGAAAAGTGCAGAAAATTTATTTTGGAGCAATTTAATGACAGCCGCTGTTTATCAGCTGTGTGGACTCTATGAAAATAAGAGTGCTTTAAAAAAAGAAAAGAAAAAAGCTTACAGAGACAATTAACAAACAGATGCAATTCTATGGACTATGTGAATGGCAATGGCGGCATGTCTTAATCTGTCTCTTTGTGGTAATATATGACATATCACTGGAAAAAGTATTTTTTTATATAATTTTCTTAAAAGTAGCATTGTCTCACTAGACTCAAATCCTGCATTTCACATTTTATTTAAGAACTGAAATATAACCAGCAATTCTTATGTTCAAATACATGCAGTAAAGTAATAAAAACAATATATATATATATGACCATATATTACATATGACCCCATACTGTGTTATTAAAAAGGGAAAGAAAATTTGAGTAGAGCCTTTCTTAACTTGTCAAAATTAGAAGTGAAGGTTTTGGAAATTCAGCTTTTGTATTATTTTTCCAAGGGAAACTGTGTTAAATGCTTATGTGTCCCATTTGTTTACCTCTTTGGCTATGATGCACTAGTGTGTGGTTCTTTAAAAAGCCAATGATATGATGATGTGGATATTTTTTTTTTCCGTAAACCCTAGAGATGGTTGTGTGGGAAAATCCCAGCAGATCAGAGCCGTTTCTGAAATACTCCAGACCAACCTGTCTGGCAAAACAAACATGCCACATTCAAAGTCACTTAAATCACCTTTCGTCCCCATTCTAGAGGACCAAAAACAAGCATAAAAAGAGCATGGTGGTTGCTCCCGGTATCAATGGACAGCCCAGCAGCAATCCAGTTTGTGAGAATTATGCCCACTTAAAACCAGACAATCTTTACAAAGGCTACTCTTGTATTTTGGAGGTTTATTTATTTATTTATTGATATTGATATAATAGAGCTCAACTATACTAGAGCTGACAGGTGGGAAACAAGCAACAGTGGACAGAGGGAGAAAAACGATAACAGAAAGACAGAGGAAAGAAGGGGAGGGTGAGAGAAAAGACAAATAACTGGTTGCCAACTGCTGCATCTGCAACAAAGCACAAAAAATAACAAACAGCACCTGAAAGAGAAAAACACAAACAAGTACACAATCTTACTTTGTGTGTGTGTGTGTGTGTGTGTGTGTGTGTGTTTGTGTGTGTGTGTAGGGTGTTTGTCATTAAACTTACTTGGTAATGAGGGTGAGAAGCTGGAACAGTGCCCCCCCAGAATCCCAAGACAGACAGAGAAGGGCCCAGAAGACCCGAGCCATGTTGGTGTATGTGGATGTATGAGGTGTAATAGTTGAGCATGACTGTGTGAAAACTAGAGTGTAATTAAAATTGAGGAGACAGATGTGACATGAGCACCTGACAGCTGGTCAACAGTACTCATCTACACTGCCCCTCAAAATCCTCAATGTCTAAGGGGCAGACAGCAGTGAAGAGATGAGTGGGTTAACCTCAGTAGCACCACCCAACTACCTCTGGGTAACTCACCTGTCCCCCAAGGTCCTACGTGGGTAGTGATGTATTGTGGACTGTAATGACAATAGTCCAATTAAAAAGGAGGGGCAGCAGGCCATACGTTATGGCGGGCAAAACCACATGGATGGCCCAACCTACTGTGGCCTATATGGCCAGGCATTCTTCAGAACTGGACAGCTTTTAATTTACGGATTCTAAAATGTCACGTTGCAGGTATGTGAAGGTGCTCCATCTGGGGCGGCTCCTCTTAGTTTCCCATGACAACTTGCTTGAAACATTCATCAATATAAGGCGGTAAATTGTCCAGATTGTAGCCTGCCCTGATGTTTTTTTCTGCTAGAATTGGAAGAGAAAAGACAAGGACCAATCCTAAGAAAAACAAATCAGCTAAAAGTTGACACATCAAAAACTTGACTGTCAGTCCAAGGCTGCAACCACAGATTCAGTCTGGTGGGGGCTCAGATCTGGGTGTTTTTCTATCCACTTACCGCCCCCATAAAAAAGTGAAAACTAAGTTTTCAGCCAATTAAGAATATTAAAAAGTTGATAAGACATGCAATGCTAGTCTTGGCTGAACTGAAGTGTTATTATATATATTAAACAAAAATTCTTGACTTGCGAGAGAGAGAGAGAGAGAGAGAGAGAGAGAGATGTATAAGGTTTAAAGAAAATGAAAGACAATATAGTGTATTTGTTAATACCTACTCATGGCTGTTACGAAATGGCTTCTGGTAGGGTAAAGTAACAAAGACTTGGCAAAACACTCCAGAAAATGAGTACATGATGCTTTATAATAGAAATGAGAATTCATGTAATTATGATTACATTTGCCAATGATTCTTTCTGATGGGGGTGCTTGGTTGGCAGTAATTTTCATATTGGTATATTTGAGGCATATTTTGAGCAAATTAACAAAAAAATAGGGCTGGGGTCCTGTCCAATATACATTGTGATTATGGCCCTGATGCTTGAAAGCAGCTTGAGCAAGCTGTTAAGCCACAATAAAATCACCATATTTATAACACTTTGCCCAGGTAGTGATTCGCCAAATCTCTGAAATTTTACTGTAAGAATGCAACAGCATTATTTAAACTGATATTCTCTCATTTGGTGTCGGTGAAAATAGCACAGAGAGCATACCATTTGTTCCACATTTAGTTAGTTACAAGTCCGTAACAAGTGAATTAGGTGAAGAACATTTTTAGCTGTTCTTGGTGAGAACAGGAAACAGGCCTATTACTGATGTGCTTGACCAAGTGACGCGTGTTTCTGTGCTGTAGGTTTGAGCCTGCTATTGCCCTGTATTTGTTCAAAGAGAAATTGGATTAAAAGTTTGCGTAAAGCCACAGGTGCTGCTGAGTTCAAGGCTTAAACAGCCCGAGTGAGAACCTGCTTGACACGGGATATGAGTGCTCAACAAAGGAGTTTATATCAATGGCATCAATATCAACTCGCTTCTGATTGGTTTGCGGATATTGCAGGAAAGAAAATTGTAGGTGACAAACTAAGAGTGGCTTAATTTGACTACAAGAAGAAAAAAAAATTCTAGTTAAAAAAAATGTGGCAAACCTGTCAAACAAAAAAAAAAAATCACTAATATCATGGTTATTATTTTCACATAATTGATTTCTGCTCCACTTTGCGATTGGACTACCGTTTTGTCTCTGCGCTCCTCCAAGATCTCGCGGGATTAAAGCTGGGTGGCTTAAAAAAAAAAGCAAGAAAAAAAGGGGGTTCCATAGCTGCACCGGGCTGTCAGCAGAGCGGCACAGGTACCCAGCAGTACCTCTGTGGGCTCACGCTTGTCTACCTAGCGACGCTTCCCCTGTACGTGACGCGACTGGAGGATCTGGAGGTGCGAGCCTCAGCGAATCCCGCCCGCTCCATCATAACCGGCGCAGGTCACCTTAGCGCGCTCCTACCGGCATTTTCTGTCCACCGTCTCCGAAGATGATACCTGGCAATCGCAGAGCTGCAGTCATGTCCTTCTCTTTGGCGATATTCGGAGCTCTGATGCTGCAGTCCGTCTCTTCTCAGAACGGTAGGAAACGAGCACTCCCTATAGAAAAATACATTATGGTACACATCATGGAGAGGATGCGGTTTTAAGGGAGGCACTGGCATTGGCTGACTTTGAGGGTTTTAAAAAAAAATACTTTCAATGAATCGTTGCAAGATTCCTCAAGCCTCATTAGATAATCCTTTAACGTTACTCTGAAAGACGCACGTAACAGATCCATCGGCATCTTGTTGCCCCAGCGTTTGAAAAGAAGGGTTAATAAATCATTAATAGGCTACAATCTGTATTGCTGTAGTGGGCCATAAGGAGGCCTGTGCAATGTCCCTAAAACGTCCTTTGAAGTGTGGAGCTGAATACTGAGTCGAAACGAGCGGTTCAGTCAGCAAGGACAAGTTCTGCTCGTTAGGTGCACAGGGAGATCGTGCCACACTGAAGTTTAAAATCTGTTATGCGAGCACACAAACACACTCTCTCACACATCCAATCAACGTGCTGTCACGCTTGGGTCTGCTCAGATATGTAAGGATACGGCTTAGATTTCAAAAAGATTCCTCTGCTACAGAGTGAAATAATTCTCTACATCAGTCCAAGTCCTTGTAACATGTAGGCCTGTGTAATTATGTAGGACCTTAGAAGCGCAGCTCTGTAAATAGCATCAGTCCATTTTGCTGCATGGTCCTATTTTTAGAGCAGAGATGCTGCGCTGGGAACTATGGCTTTAATGTCCTCTTGCAACAGTGAATCTGTTAACTCTTTGGTGAGACGCACTGCACTGCAGAATGGCATTGATTTCTCAGCGCAGTTCCACTTGCCCAATTCACCCTCAGCTCGTAAATCTCATCCCTCCCCAAACAGCTCAGGGTAGTGTAACCCCCTCTCAGCCCACTATCTGTTTGTGCATACTGTAAGTGTGCAGGGCTGCTTGGATCCCTTTGCAAGCCCTGTGCGCGGATGAGTGAGAATGGATTCAGCTTTGGCCTTCCCCGGAGTGGTCCATGTGTAGGATTGCATTACACATCTCCTCCTATACTGTGCACCCACTCATAACAGCTCTTCTCTAATCATAGCTGACAAAGCTCACACTTTTGATTGGAAATGCTGGCTTTACATCTGACAGAAGGGGGTAGAAATCAATCTTCTTTATTTCCTTTCAAATAGTGTGGCTTTTCTTTTTTATTAGTATTATTTTTTCAGATTGTGGTAATACAGAATATTAACAGACCTTACAGCCAGCCGCATTTCCGAATCCATTTGGCTGTTTATATGTGAATATTGATACAGCAATATATCATGTTACTTCCTCTTCACTGATGCCAAATATCAATATTTTTATCTCAACATACAGATGCTCTAGATAGATTCCCGTCCAGTTTGATTTAGCAGAGCTTCCTCTTCATGTGCCTTCCTGGTAATATTTTAAATGAATGAAGTGAAGAAGGTGAAACTTACAGGGAGGGGGGAATGGTGGACAGGAAGGGAAAGAAAATCAGAGTGCCAGTTAATTGAATTGATATTTAATGGAATAATAATACCTAGCAAAACAGTGCAGAGATTAATCAAAAATTCTTCGGTTTTTGCCTTTTTAGAAGCATACACTGTATCAGTTGCATTGTATTGATTATTGCAGAATTGTTGTATGTTGACACTATTGCTTTGTGCAGTGTATTGCGATAATATCTTGTGATCCCCAGCCCTACTCTCTGTGGATATGGGTGTTCAAATGGTATCAATCAAACGGTTATTTGTTTACAGAAGCTCCAAGAAATAAATAGATATATTACAATACTAGTCAGTTTAAATTCTAGGGTTTTTTTGCTTCTTGAAGCTATCCTGAAAAATCACTTAAAAATTATTTTGCAATTACAATCGCAGCTGTTTTCAGAGCCTTAATGACTGAATGTGAGGAAAAAATTACAGACATGTGAAACTAAAAGATTACAATTGTAAAATTATAATATTTTAACAGAACTAATTGGCATGGCATGTTTCTGTAAAGCATATAAAGCATGATAACTGCCGTGTTATGTAACTTGCTGTAAGGCTGTAAATATAGTTATTATAAACATATAAACATTAACATCCTTGAACAATACAGTTGTTAAATTCAGTGTAATCTGATTGCATGCGAGTTTGATTATTGTTACAATAACACATCAGCCTCCCTTATGATGCATTTCAGTACATTCACTTTATAATATTTATTAAAATACAACAAAACCAATACAAATATATTTAAACCTTTTTCACTGTACAGGTAATACTGGCCAGCATGTGAATGTATATAATACTGTTTGGTTTTCCTATACAGTATATGTGTGGAACATAAACTGGGAGTGTGGCCAAAAATTTTAGACACATTTAAATGGATTCAAGACCATCTGGTGTCAGTTTGTGCTGTTAGATCTGCAGTTTGAATAATAAACCTGAAATTGGCATACAGTGCTGATGTGTGGATGCGGGCAGGAACAAACACAAGCACGTTGATAAAGGTTCACAATGTGCAGTTGTCTTTTTTTTTAAGCCCCACATTAGTAAGGACGCACCCTTAAAGGCTGTTATGGTCGTATGTCCATCAGCATGTAGACGAGGAATATCGTTTTTTTAAAAATTGTTTTTCCACATAATTTTCCACATAATACATAAGTTGTTTTTGTTTTCTTGGGACAAAAAAGTGGAAAAACAAATGAAAGATACATAAAAAGGACCAGCAGCACTTATTGACCACAGTTATGCAACCAATGCATTCTCCCTTATTAACCTCCTGCACTTGATGCAGTTATATAGTGAGGTTTTGTTCTATCTACAGTATACCAGTATGTACAGTATATTGAAGTCTAAACTAAAATACAAAAAGAGCCCTCTTTAAACATGTTTTGTTATATATATATTTTTTGACATTTATAGACCAAATGATTCTTTAATCCAGGGCATCCTTTTAAAGAATTGTCACATTGATACCATAATTCTTAGATGTGATATGTTTTATTGGGAAAAAGCAAACAGTTTTACAATGTTACATTGAGCTTTTATAAATTTAAATGTGAAAGTTATTTGCTTTAACACGTAATTATGAACTAAATGTTCTTTGTACAATGTAATAGCTGTTGAATATTGGCACCATCTGCTTTTAGATTGGTTGCCTCACTTCATCAAAGCTTGATGATGTAATTTTGTCTTGTACCGGATACAAAATCTCCCAGGAAAATCACTCCAAAAAAATGGGAAGAGGATAGTATGTGTGTTTTTTTCTGGTATTCATCAGCAAAAAGAATTTCAAAAACATTATAGTTTCCCATGGTTCCCCAAGGTCAACCACCACCACCGCTGTGCCTAAGCACCGGCAATTGTGTGATTGAACTCAAAAGTAACAAATGAAGTGAGATAAAGTTTAAGAAAAGACAAAGAATCACTAAAATTCCGCTGGTGGGCCGCAAAGGGTGTGGAGAAATTCAGTTTGAAATGTGTATAGTTACGTATTTATATAAATGTATTCATTTATATAAAAAGTTAGTTAAAACTGGTAATGGGAGGTGGTCAGTTTGTAATATTACTCATTACTCTGACATACATTTACTGCTCTGGTATTGAAATTTGTGTCCCAGTGGCAAGTGGGTCACATATGACTGGATAGTATTATCAATTTATAGCCATCAGCCTGTGTTGTTTGTGTTTCTGAATCAAAATTTAAAGGAAAACATCACTTTCTCTTGTATTTTGATGAGGGTGAAGACAGGCTTCTAGCCAGGAAAATTTCACTGGCCGGTGCTATCGGATGATCGGTTTATATCCAGCCTGGGTAGCCTAGGCTTCTCAAAATCCCTGGACTGTGGCAACCATGAATGTTCTCGCTAAGCTGCACCAGGAACCTGACCTTGGGTCGCATTTGAAGTTTGGAGTTTCATGTGAGAACTTGTCTTTGAACATCTCGTTCAATTTGAAATATTAAATTAGCTTGTTATTCACTAATGGATAACACATTAAACACACACTTCCGCATGCCAGAACTAAACCAACATCAGCCTGACATGAGCTGCATCATTCCGACATGTGCTGTACGTTGGCGTGCGAGGATGAGGCCACTGGCTCAGCACTTTTAACACGTCTAGCCTATCGGAGTTGGCAGGGTCTGTCTCTCAGCAGTTCTGTGTTAAGAGCTGAGGTGCTGGTTTTGGGTTTCAGCCTCAGTCTTATTATTTACTGGTTTGCGTGCTTGAAAGGATCTAAATGTGCCTACTGTATATGAGCTGGCCTTCAGGAACCAGTTACAGGCTGTGCAGCAGAATCTTGTGATGCCAGCAGCTTGACAGAGAAACCAGGTGATCGTCTGTCTTGTGAGGGCCTGTCTCATCTGGTTGGCTCTCTCGTCTTCTTCCTACTTTGTTGCTGTGGAGTGCTTCTATGGAAACACAGGGGGGCTATCACCATGTGCCCACATACTCCCCAGAGACCTGCAGCTGAAGCTTCTATAAATCTCCTGTCTCTCTGCAGAGCCTATAGATCATGCTTTACCACTGTCCTCCTTCTCCTCTCCTCCTCCTCTTTACATTTAAAAGGGAGACATTTCAATCCAGTAAAATTAACAGCAGCTTTCTGTATCCATGTCCTTGTTATTCAGTAATTACATAAACAAGATTTTCTAAGCGCTGATAATTTTTTTTTTATCATACAGGCAAGAAGATGACAAGGTCATGTGGAGGACTTTTTGATGCAAGCACTGTGTGAGCCAGGCACAGATTTATATGATGCCATTAATTGCATAAAACCAAGTGAGAGCAGCCTTGCAGGGACGCCCCAGAAGAACTGAATTAAAGCTTCCCAGGAATAGCAGCAATAATAATTTAGGCAGATCTGAGGCTGTCTCTCTTCCTCTTAGCAAAAAAAATGTCAATGTGATCACTTATGGCTGTTTGATGTTTTGTGTTAGTATCATCAAATCTAAAAGGAACTGTCAATGAATTGATTTGTCATTTAAGAGAAAGTTCGTTTGGGTCAGACATCGCCACATTGTGCTGGACTCTGTTTTTAAAAACAGACTAAACAATTAAAATGGATGCACATTGCTTTTTCTGATTTTCTGTCATATCTGCTGTTACATAGCCAATGCTCTCTGTAAACATGGTCAAAACTCAGTGCATGCGCAAGTAATCCCTAAGATCCAAAAGCTCAGGCTTCAGACTGCTCTAAAGGCTCTGTTTATACAGTTTGTTCTATTCTTGCTGTTCACCTACCTGCTGTTCAGACCTTCTGTTTATGAGAGGCAGCCAATGAGGAGAAAGCTAGATTAAGAGGAGAAGAATTAAAACGGCTTGTTTCACACAGACGCTGAGCTGGCAGACTCACAATGAGATAAACAAGGATTATTATGAATTCTGACTCATGCAAAACTACTCTGGTTGAGTCCAAGAATGAAAAGTAATGCTGGACTGAAATCCGCAGGAGACTTCTGTAACAGCAAAGATGGTGGTAGAAGAATTCCTTCCAAACCAGAAAACCTTTTATGTTTGTTTTCAGTCAGATTTGACTGGTTTCTCCGCACAGTACACCCCAGTGACCACTGAAATGAAAGTTAAGTGCCTCGAGGATACGAGTGGTGAGACTAGCTTCAAGGATCCTCTGATAACGAATCCCTTTTTAATTGGAAAAAAATGATTAATTAATGAAGGAAAATGAGGATGATATTTGCAGCTATGATTTGAATTTATCAACATGGCCAGACAAGAAAGGATTAGATTAATTGGGGAGTTAAGCAACTGTCATTTATTTATTTTTAATTTGAACATAATTTGTATGTCTTGTTTATTATTTTAGATTTGTTGCTGTATTTTTCATTTTGTCATGTCCTTTTCTGGTTCCTTTTTAATTTAACCTCTTATTTTCTTACCTGCACCTGTTTCTCCTCTTTTGTTTTGTCTCTGGACATGCTGCTCCCCATAAACAACCACCACCAGCGCCGGCAGGCTTTGTGAAATCCCCTCTTTCTGAGACTAAGCTCACAGGCGACACCTTTGAGCTGTACTGTGACGTGGTAGGTAACCCCACACCAGAAATCCAGTGGTGGTACTCTGAGATCAACCGAGCCGACTCTTTCAGGCAGCTATGGGATGGCGCCCGGAAGCGGCGGGTGTCCATCAGCACTGCCTACGGCATCAATGCGGTGAGCGTGTTGGGGGTTTCACATCTCACAATAGATGACTCGGGGACCTATGAGTGCAGAGCCAGCAATGATCCACGACGTAACGACCTGCACCAAAATCCAGCCACCACCTGGATCCGTGCTCAGGCCACTATAACAGTGCTGCAGAGTGAGTGGTCAGTGTAGAGCAGTCCTCCCCCAGCTCCTGTGTGATTCAGCCTCCATCAAACCTCTTCCAGACGAGCAGTAGCTTCCTAAGTAGGTGCCACCCTCCCCCACAGACCTGGTAAATGAGGAAAAACACCATCCTCTCATCTTCATGTTATCTTTAATAATCAGAGCTGAGGAGTATTTTTTTTGTGCTCATCCTTCAGTTGTTCCTTCAAACTAGAGCTTACAGAGCCCAGTTTTTCCCTTCGTTTCCTCTGTTTTTCCTTCTTTCCTTCTATTTTCTCAGAATAATAAGTCAAAATGTTATGATTTTTCTCTAATTGCTGTAACCTATTTTTTCCCCTGTCGTTTAAAATGTTGAATTTTACAGGCTGCATTTGGTATCACCTTGATCACAACCGTATTTTATTTAGATAGTCATAGCACATCTTATTTCTGACGTGTGTCAGTGGTAGCAGTAGTTTCTTGTTCGCTCATCAGCGTCAAAATGCTTTTTCTGCACATTATGCACAGTAATTCCTCTGATAGAGGTGTATCTTTTTCTACAAACTGCCTTATAAAAAGATATGAGAAAAGGGGGTAAAATCTCCATTCTTCTTTTGTTGTTTGACGCTGTATCACAGAGTAGCTGCCAGCACATATCTGTGGTACTTTGTGTATAGAAGGTGTTTTAGGCCATGACTGCAGCTTAAGAGATTCACCAGTGTCTAACTGTGCAAACAAGACGTAGATAATCAGGATTAAGCAGAATACCAACTCTCTGATTAAGATCTCCATTGTTTAAAAGCCAACTTGTGTGAGACGTTTCCTCAGGTTAAATTTAAACTATTTATTTTTTTTACTTTGTTGTTTTTAAGGGATTCCTTTAGTAAATTTAATCTCTAGATTACAGGTGAACCAGTGGAGGGAAGCATTCCTGAAAAACTGAATAAGTTGTGGCTAGCGCCAAAAAAATGTTTTTCAACTTCTGGAGGTAATTTCAGTAAAAATAACATTTTATGCTTCGTAACAATGTTCTAGAAAGGAATCACTATAAAGTGAAGCCCACCTTTATCCACCTGTATTGTGACAGTATACGCACAGATTTCACTTTTATCCTTTAAAGAAGAACCGATGATATGAAAATCATCAATATTCCTGACACAAAACTCAAGTACCTGCTGTTGTGACACAATAGCGTTAACCAGCAGGGCTTGGAAAGCATGATTAAAGAGAATAATGTTCTACAGAATTAACCAAAAGCTGGCCTGTAAGCTAAAAGCTGCATATTTTTCTGTAAAGTTATATTTGGTAATGTAGTTGCTGAATGGCAAGAATTTCATGTCCAGCTAAACAAAGAGGTGAATGGACTTTTTCTTCCGCAGTCCTAGATGCCCAGAATAATGCCTCCCACCTTAAAACTCTATTCCTGAGCTGTATTGAAGAAGGCGCAATTGTCTGTGGTGTCTGACTGAGCTCTGCACCTTCGAGCACACCTTCACCCACAAACCCCAGCCAGCATTACTTCTGTTGTAGCTGAGCTGTGCCTCTCTTACAGAGCCATCAATTTTTGCCACCGAAACCATCACACTTCCAGTGGAAGGAGATCAAATACTGCAGTGCAACCTGACCACCACCCAGGATGTAGAGGAAAGCTACTGGACAAAGAATGGCGAGGAGATCCCAGACACACGTACCAAAAACACCAAAAACATAGAGTACAGGTAGATACAGGTCAACACTTTCATGAGTGAGAGAGGAAGAGATGGTGTTAAAGCAGAGTTTGGCTGCCCGGTGGGGGTTCACCTGAGGTGTGTTTCTGCTTTGCAGGCTGACCAGACCAAGGGGAGACAACGCTGGACTGTACATGTGCTTCTACACCTTCAAAATTGGTTCTCCAGCCAGCGCCTCCATCGAAGTTAAATGTAGGTGGTGATTCATCAGTTACAGCCATCTTTGCAATTTTGAGGCCACATCAGAGATGCCACCGATAAAAAATGGCCTTGAGCACTAGCATCACTGTCATGTGAGGACCTGTGATCTCAAACAACTCTGCTGGCTGCTCAGGGGCAGCCGGTGCCCTTGACACCTCCATCAAGCCAATGCCCAGCTCAGTGGCAGCAGATGGTGTCTTGTTTGTCTGATGGAAAGGGATTATGTCTCAACGGTAAAATCTGGTCAGCCTTTTCTGCTGTTGCATTGCTATGGAGGCAAATTGGATTTTGGGGGCAATTTTCTTAATATTATGTGGAGCATTTCTATTATTACACTCAGTTTTATAATATACAGAATAATACATAAAGCTTAAGGTTACATTGGCTCAAATGTTCCTACTAGATTAAATGTAATGTTTTATGCTTAAACTTCACTTCTGTGCACGCCAGTGTTTGTCTCTGTGCTTTAGTTCAAATGCACAAAACTCTGCTCATGTTTTGTTCTTTTGCTGTGAGCTGTTTGAAAATGATTCTGATTACTTCATAAATGAGCAATGTGGTCAAAAACAATGCAGCCAACAGTAAGAGAATTACAAGCAGTTAAACTTGAAAATCAAAGGAAATTATTCTTTTTTTTAATTAATTTATCAAATCTATTTTGTTTTTTTAGCTGCTCCTGAGATTGTAGGCCACAAACGTAGTGAGAATAAGAATGAGGGGGAGCATGCTATACTCTACTGTAAGTCTGTGGGCTATCCTCACCCTGCCTGGTCCTGG
Source organism: Bujurquina vittata (assembly GCA_015106715.1). NCBI lineage: Eukaryota > Metazoa > Chordata > Actinopteri > Cichliformes > Cichlidae > Bujurquina > Bujurquina vittata. The sequence goes on from VUQK01011613.1 coordinate 22,568, forward strand.
CGCAGGAACGACAAGGTATGTCATATGAACTTACATTATATTGTTATATTGTGGATATAATGTGTGATATTTGCTGTTGCACACTTCAGTGAGAATCTCATATGTACAGTAACTGTAAATAGTAATTCAGATGACCTACTGTAAGTGGGAAGCTTAACCTTCTACCTAGGCAGAAGGTTAATAGGTTAAAGTCCACAAATCCTACCTGTTGGAGTTACTGTAAATATTAAAGCTCAAGAAGAACATTTATGACTACACAGTAACAGCAAATGAAAAATGTTGTGCATTAATTCTTTAAATGTTTTAAATGGAAAAATCAAAACCAATAAAAATCACAATAAACTACAAATAAAAGTTGAAACCAAACAGAATACCCACAAATATACCACTGCACTGTAAACAGGACGTCAACACATAAATATGTATTTTTAAAAAATCCTGAAAAAGTATTAAACAGAATTTTGAATAGGAATACGTTTTGAACACATCATTGTAGGAATTAATGTCACACTTTGTTTTTGTTTTTTTGTTTTTGTTTGTCATGTGATGCCTTTGAAAATAATAGCAAAAATACTTTCAAAGACCCCGGTGCACCCCAAGGATTTGGGTGAGTTTGACATGGGTAAAATTGTGATGGCTCGACTGGGTCAGAGCATCTCCAAAACTGCAGCTCTTATGGGCTGTCTGCAGTGGTCATTATCTATCAAAAGTGATCCAAGGAAGGAACAGTTGTGAAACAGCAACAGAATCATGGGCTCATTGATGCATGTGGGGAGTGAAGGCTGGCCCGTGTCTGGTCTGATCTAACAGACGAGTTACCATAGCTCAAATTGCAGAAAAAGCTAATGCTGGTTCTGATAGAAAGGTGTCAGAATACTCAGTGCATTGCAATGTGATGTGTATGGGGCTGCATAGCTGCAGACCAGTCAGTTTGCCCATACCGACTCCTGAAACTTACCGAAAGCTCCAACAATGGGCACATGAGCATCAAGAACCAGACCACAAAGCAATGGAAGAAGGTGGCCTGGTTTGATGAATCATGTTTTCTTTTATGTCACCTCATAATCAATACTAGAACATAAAAAAAACGTGGCCTATCTCAATGCCAAGCTGTCAGTAAGATTTGTTGGATTTCTCTCCAACTGTTCAATAGGACCTGGAAAACGCAACACGCATCTACATCATCAGCAAAGATAACTACACAGAGCTCCACATTTTGAACCTGGACATTAATGATGATCCAGGCGAGTACATCTGCAATGCCACCAACGTGATTGACAGTCGTATTGAGAAATCAGTGCTGAGGGTTCGCAGCCACTTGGCCCCCTTATGGCCTCTTCTGGGGGTTTTGGCTGAGATCATCATCCTGGTCATCATCATCGTTGTTTATGAGAAGCGCAAGAAGCCAGAAGATTTACAAGACGGTGAGTCACCAGTGATGATGATGCTTCGGA
>VUQK01011614.1:6162-16364 GCA_015106715.1 Bujurquina vittata
GGTGGTGCTGTGAATGTTTTTTTGGCCCAGGGGGTTTTTCCTTTTTCTTCCCCCCCCCCCCCCCCCAGTTGTGATGTAGCTCTTTTCAAACACAAAATTATTACTGATCCAGAGCAGTCTGATTGGAAGCTGTTATTGAAAGGGGGGGGGGTATTAAACTTTTGGGAACTACAAAATGGCACTTTATAAGCAAGACAAAACTGCAATTAATTAAAGCAGAAAGTATTTCTGCTCTTAGTTGATAGGATTTCATTTTAAATGAGTCTGTATGCTTTCTTTCTGCTGTGTGTTCAACCAATTTTACAGAGCTAAACGATTTGAATACACTGACTGGGGCCATCCAGAATACTGGGGACCAGAGATGTATTTTGTAACTGAATTTCCAAGGTTATGACTTGAGCCGTTACACATGATTATTGTGACCTATTTCTGGCCGAGCCGTAGGTGCTCACCGAGTATTTCAGTTTGTTGTAGGAGGGGGTTTGCTGCTCTGCCCTTTTTTTCTTTTTTCTTTTTTTTTTACCTCTGATTCTTCTTGTGCCCTGGGGAAAATCTCTCATATCAAATGTAAAGAGTTGCTTTTGGGCTACGGGAAGTAAAAAATAAATAAATAAATAAAAGTAAATAAATAAATAATAAAATGAAGCCTGCAAAAAGGAATACAACATTGCCATCCCCTGACTGCGGTGTGCTATTGCATACCATAGACCAGCCTCATTTCTTGTGTTCATGTATTATTTTTAACATATATACCTCTGCTCTTCCTCCACAAAGTGAAATCATGAAATTTAGATGGGCATGTGTGCATTTGTGTGAGAGAGATCCAGCGTGGCCATCAGGCTGAACCCCCCCCCCCCCGACCCCCCAGGGTTCACATGTAGTTTAATGCTCCATGAGCAATAGAAGGAGACAGACTGCATCCTTTTGCCCTCATTGTCTCATTTAGAAAAGGACAGGCTACATCACAGACACCTTTCAAGTACAGCTTGACGAGGTGCAGTATTTTAGTAATAAGGAAATGAAATGAAACAGTTTCTAGTCCAGCTTTATGCATGAGGTAAATGGAAACAGGTGCAAATGCAGCTCAGAGCCAGAACAGCTGGGATGTAAACACTGTTTGTTCTCAGCTTCTTACATGAAAGCAAAGAAGTGGTCCTGGTGAGGCTGTGCTGTAGTTATGGCAGATAAAAAGCAGAGATAGCGGTAATGTTTTTTGTCCTTATTGTGGGATACACTATCTGTTTACTTTGCCTCGGGCTTTCTCAGTGTGTCGCCGGACACATGAATGAGCATCTAGCGTGACAGACAGCTGAAATAATGATAAATAAGCTCTCAATCCAGCGTCCACCTTCCTCCATTCTGCTGCATTTGATGAGTTTTTCTGTAGGCGCAAGCTTGAACATGCCCGTGCATGTGTGCGTGCGTGTGTGCGCGTGTGTGTGGTTTCTTTTTGTGGCGTGTACAAAGATGAAGTACAATGAGCATCCATATGTATGAAGTGTTATAAAGCTTGACCTGAGTTGACTCTTCCTGACTGCCTGGAATTACTAAACTCAGTGAATTCTGATTTTCTAGTATAATGTGAGGAAGCACAGGGCCTCAGAGACTTCTAAGTGGTAGGGATCTGAACACTGAGTCGCACTGCCCCCCCACTGAGGGGGGTGGTTCAATTCCTGAAACACAAGCAGACTAAAGGCCTAATGGATTTATAGGTCCACAGCCAGAAGCACATGACACCAAAGGTAAATTGGGCTCGAGCATCCACCTGGCCGTCAGGCTGCAGATACAGGTAATTGCTAAGCCCAGCAGCACTTTGAGGATAGGTCATTGCCCTGTCAGTGCATAATGACACAACATCCTGGGGCACAGGCTGCTGTTGACTTTTGTTGTAGGAGGTCAGGTCCAAACTTTTTTTCTACATTTTTTTTCTGAGTCGTTTGCACTTTTGAAAAAGCTTCTGCTCCTCGAGCGAGGATCCAAAACAGTGTTACATGCACAAAAGGATTGTAACTGTAGCCCACATATGACTATGGGGAATATATAATGTCAATAAATGGGATCACAGAATTCAGTTTCTCAGGTACTGTTAGCAAGCTTTAGCGCATTTTTATACACATCTAACATCTCATTTTCAGGTTGTGATGCAAGAGAAGGGATGCACCCAGAGGCTCTCCCATTTGTCTCCATCTGACTCACTGAAGCATTCTTTGTACCACTGAAATGGGTGCATGAGGCCATCTGTAAATTAAAGCTAAGCTGTATGTACACACAAGAGTCTATTTATAGAACGGGAGAGCAAACTCTTTAAAGGAAATGTCTCTGCCTGCTGCCTCCCAGCCCAATGCAAAGGCTCTTTTGACACCGGCTTTTAATTAGGCGATTCTCTCAGATCAGCAGAGGGAGCTACAACTCTTATCCAGATTTTTGTGTGTGACATCCATCCCAAAAAAAAAAAAAAAACGCCTGAGAGGATTGCACACGCCCATCCACCCAAATTTTAAACCCATGATCTAGATGACAAGTGCTACTTTCAAGGTGAAAACACAGTCTTTCCAAAGACATTGAATGCATTTGTTCCTGCAGTATTTATAAAAAAGTTCAATGTTAAACAAAATGATCTTGGTTTTTCTTATAAATGCACCTATAGCAGAACACGTTAAAGTGCAGCTTTCTACTGAAACTGAAGCTTCAGCTTCAGTTTTGTTTTTAAAAAAGGGTAATGTTAGGGTCTGGCCACAAAAAACTTGTGATACTGTTACTCAGCTTTGTGGATCAGATTTCAGACTGTACAAATCAGTGAATGACTGTGATTTCTATCCTCTAAAAAATTGCTAGAAAGCTAATATTCAATTTCTTATGTTGAGTGTCATGTGCCACTATCTTTTACACAGGAGTGGATAAATAGCTGACATCAGTGGTCATCACTGTCATATATACAGATGCGGAATTTTTTTTCCCCAAAAGTAAAAGTTGTTTGTATCATCTCGAATGGAACAGTTAAGCACAGAAATGTTTTCCTATTTTTAGACAACTGTACAATCCTGACACCTTTTCCTCACCTGTTTTACAGGAAGCTCAGGGTTTTTTTTTTTTGTCGATATCTGCTGCTGCACTACCATCTCTTTGTTTTTTCTTTTTTTTCATCAAAGGAATATAAGTCTCGGAGGTCTCCAGTGGGCCCTGGTGATCGGCCTCCCTGCCTCTAACATGGTGTATGCCCAGAAGAGGCAGAGAATCCACGAGATTTATATACCAGTCCGTTCATAGCCCAAATGTGACAGATGAAACGCGAGCTGAAAGTCAGTATCTAAGAGATGAAATGTGATAAAAAATAATACAGCCTTGCTTTGATATGCTGCATTTACAGGGGATCCGTGCCCCACTGTGCCCTGAGCTGCTTCACACATGCTGCACGCACACACACGCACACAACCTTGTGAGGCTCCCTGGCTGTATACGAAGCAAGTGGGAGAACAGGTATACATCCTGCTGGTGATTTACTATTTCTATTATGAGGAGCCTTATCTCCTTTTTAGCTTTCTATCTGCAGGGTGGTTTGTATATTAAAAGCCACCCAGTGGTATATAATTAGTGGTCTTTTAATCCAATAAGAAAACATTAACTGTATTGCTGTCTCTGCGTGGTGAAAGATGTGTGTAAAGCAAAGCCAAATTCATTGTAAAGTGGAATTTCTAACAATTACATTGAGTGCTCCTCTGGACCAGCTCTACTGTAGCATCCAAGAGCAACAGAATCAGGAGGATAGAGTGGTGTAGCTCGGAAGAGGGTAAAGTGAGGACAAGGGGGATGTTGAGGGAGAGGGAAAAGGGATTGCATAGTGTTTAGGGCATTGCCTTTGCACATGCAACACTGAGTAGGAAATCTGCTAAATGAATTAAAAGTGCCATTATGTGGTTAAAATTATATGATGCACCACTTCAAATCACTTGTGTGTCTGATTTAGACACGAGTGAGAAGACAGAAAGAGAGGGTTTGTGCATGTGTGCGTGTGTGTCTGGGGTTTACTTAAGTGATAAGAGCTGCATCTCTGCAAATGCCTAGAGGAAGCCCCGAAATCCTCCACCTATTTGCTGGATAAAAACAGTCTGTCCTCTGTCAAGGTTTAGTGCAGCAAGATATTCCTCTGCTTCTCCTCTTTCCCTTCTCCACCCCCTCCAATCTAGCTGTCTTTCTCCCTAATGAAATAATGAAATTGCTCGCTTTTTTCTTCTGCTCCTTACTGTTCTGCATGAGCTGACACTTTGCCAGATTCTTTGGTGCAGCAGACTAGCTGAGTCATAAAGGTTTCAGGGCACCCTGATTTATGGACAGTGATGTGGATGAGGGTGAGGCAGCAGGAAAAACACTGGTGTCAGCTCACCGTTCACACAGAGACAGGACAGAGACGACCTGCTGACTGAAGAGCCTAAAACGCTAGTGTAACTCAATTCATCTGCACCAGACTTTGCTTTTGCAAGATGCTGGAAATCTAAGGAGGCTTTATTGGCTTTGTCATGTTGAAAACCTAAGAGATAAATGGCGCCCAATAAACTGAAATTTGTTGTGTCACATGTTGGTTTTCATGCATTTTAATTGGCTTTGTGTCTTTTGCTGAATAAGACCTAAGATCATCCAGACTTGCTGACTGTGCTAGTTTGCTGCAGCCCTCCCTTTTCACTCAATTTGGAGCTGATTTATCATTGTGAACAGAAGCAAAGCCCTCTGGCTGCCATTTCTGTGCTTTTCCACTAACCTCCATTAGCATTCCAGTGCAACAGTAGCATTTTGTCTTAGACCCTGAATTGAAATAAAAGAAGCTTCAGGCTTAAAAAGGCAAGCAAAAATTTCTGTCCTCGTGCATGCAAGTGAATCACAGAACTTTGACGCTGAATATAATTTTCTGTTTATGCATTTATTTATGCTAAATATTGCATGATTTGATCACTGCAAATGTTTGTTTTCATGTGTAAAAATGAAAATCCCGGAGCTAGCATCTGGTTGCGAAGGCTTGGAGGCTTTATTGGAGTTCAATGCAGCATATCATGGACTTGAAACATTTGGTGCAGAATTGAATTAAGGCTATTGCACATATAGGCAGTTACATAAGCATGTTTTGATTAAAGTAAAGCACCGGCAAACATTTCTCCACTAAGCAGAATTCCTGCTCCTGACACATATTGTCTTTGTACTTTTTTCATGTTTTGTTTAGTTTAGCTTTTTTCTTATGCAGAGTTTACGTGTGCATACATGCTTTCAGGCTATCATGTCAACCATACAGAGGTGAAGTTCACCAACACTTTTTAAGAGATTTTCATTTGGTTTGCATGAGACGTGAGGACATAGGAGCACCGGAGGATTTCAAACATTCTTTAGCTACAGGCTAGCAGTTTTTTTTAAATCATGTAAAGTTAAACTTTTTTATCTGTTGTTTTTCCAGTTTGCTCTCCGGCCTCCACCTCATCTTCTTTTTCAGGTTCTTCCTCCTTCTCACCCTCTTCATCACCCTCTTTTTCTTTCTGCTCAGCATCTTCTTCTTCTTCTTCTTGAGGTTGGCTGTCCTCTCCTTCTCCCTTGTCTTCTTTTTCTCCATCCTCTGCCTCAGCCTCTTCATTATCAAAATGATGTGAAGAGAGAGAAAAGGTGGCATTAGTTTCCTACTACACACACACACACACACCCACCCACAGGGACACAAATAATTCACCACACTAACCTTCTGCATCTTCCGCTTCCTCCTTCTCTCCCTCTTCTTCTTCTCCTTCTTCCTTCTCCGCTGTTCCCTCCTCTTCTTCCTCCTCTTCTTCCTGCTCTACCTCTTCTTCCTCCTTTTCTTCCTGCTCTCCCTCTTCTTCCTCCTTTTCTTCTTTCACTTTCTCGTCCTCTTCCACCTGCTCTTCTTCTTCCTCTTGAGGAGGGCTAGCCTCTGCCTGCTGTGCTTGGCTTGCGGATATTGTCTCCTCTGTGGATAGTGATGAAGTATACAAGCGGGGCCTCAGCAGAGACTGCAAGGAGACCTGTGTTCTTCCATAGAATGGAGTAGAATACATGGCTTGGGAGTAAGCAGTGACAGGAATTGGTCCTGCCACATTCAAACGATTCTCTTCCCCTTCAAGGAGCTTCCTGATAGGATAAGGAACACATTAAGAAGATGAGCTGCCTAATTATTAATTACACTCCTATATAAAACTGTGCAAAGCTATATAGAAGACACTCACCTGTATGCTGCAATTTCAATATCAAGTGCCATCTTCACATTCAGGAGATCCTGGTAATCTTTCAAGTAGCGAGCCATGTCATTCTTGTTTGCCCTCAATTCTTCTTCCAGTTCACGTATTGTATCCTGTACAAAGAGAATTGTTAGATGTACATCAGTTTAATAACTACTCTATGACTGCCCTGACTGACAGAAAAATACCAGAAGTCCACTTTTTTTGATTTTCACAGGAAATGCATAAAAGTCATTGAACTGAATGTTCCTCCATTTAAGTCTTTCTGTGCCTCACCTGCAGTGCAGAGATCTCAGCACTCTGTTTCTCTTCCACTTCCTGTAGTTGGTATTCCAGAGCTTGGTTCATCTCACGGCAGGCATCAATCTCCAGCGCTCTGGCTTTAAGCAACCGACGGTACTCTCCAGCTTCATCTTTGGCACTGCGTGCACTCTCCGTTTTGTGAGCGGCGCCCACTGTCATGACATTCATCTTGTTGCAGAACCATTCTTCAGCTGACTGAAGGTTGCGCTGTGCCAGCTTCTCATACTGCATTCGGATATCACGAAGTGCAGCAGACAGGTCTGGTTTGGCGACCTCCATCTCCACTGACACCTCTGCGCTGTACTGTATTTGGGCCTGCAGCTCTGCAATCTCACTCTCACAGAGACGCTTCAGGAAGGCGAGCTCCTCCAGCAGGGTCTCAACTCGTTTCTCAAGCTCAGCTTGGCCCAGTGCAGCTTGATCTGCTGTCTTCCTGGCATCCATGAGCCTGCCCTCAGCTTCCTCTCTACCAAGCACTTCCTCCTCATACTGTTTTTGCAGGTTCCTCAGCACATCCTCCATGTGATCCCTGTGGTCCTGGGCTGCTTGCGTCTCATGGCGGGCCTCTTCTACAGCTGCACGGAGCTGACGGATCTCATGCTCATACAGAGCCCGAAGGTTGGATGGCTCTGTCTGCCTCTGCCTGAGCAGCAGGAGTTCAGTCTCCAGCAACTTGTTCTGCTGCTCAAGTTCATGGACCCTCTCAATGAAGCTTGCAAAGCGGTCATTCAGGTCCTGCAGTTGAGCCTTCTCCTGGGTCCTCAATGTTTTGAACTCAGAACTGACTTGGGCTGCTTGGTCAAGGCGTAGCTCAGGAGCAGCTGCAGACACAGGCGCAGAAAGTATGGTGTGGTAGCTGGAAGTGGCTCGGGTGTGTGTTGGATAACTTCTGCGCAAAGATGCATAGGAACTTACTGGGACAGAGTGGGTGGAGTAGGCAGCCCTAGCTCCTACTCCACCACCAGCCCCATATCCTCCACTGCGCACAACTACTCTCTTCTTGTAAGTAGAAGGAAAGTAAGGATCAAAGCCGCTGGAAGCCATCACTAGCAAGACGGGTTGCTCTGTGTCTGGGAATGTTGCTGGGCCGACTGCACAGTGAATCTGCATTACTCTGGCTTTTATAGGGCCAGTAATGACTGTGACGTAAGCTTTTTTTTTTTTCTTTTTTTTTGCAGGCATGCTGACAGAAAGAATTGATAATGGTGCCAGCCAGCCAGTCTCAGCCAAGAAAGAGATGGGGTGGGTGAGGATGAGTGCAGGGATGGAGGAGGCGGGGAGGAAAGCAACAACGACACAGCAACAAGGGACTGCAACAGACAGGGTCAGCGAGGACAAAAACGGTATACTGTTACTCCTAAAAAATGCAGAATTTCTCTCACAATTTGTCATCCTCATCTTTCTGTCATGCACCTGTGCAAACTGTAAAACTGAGGACAAAAAAAACATCATTTTTACACAATGTCACTGTACTTTGCATAATTTTATTCAATTTGTCAGCAGTTTTTGAAAAAAATCTAATTGCTTTTATTATCCATGTGTGACAGTGAAACACTGCAAAGGAAATCAGCTCAGCATCCTAAGATAAAAAAAATATAGATGTAATTTTAAAAAAATCAACCCAGATCTCGTCATGATTACAGATAAAAGTTTGCCCTCTAGTGGCTGAATGTTATCATGCATGTCACAATGTTGATTAGAATTTCCGCAGAACTTAGTTTAACTCTGGCCCATGTGGAAACACAGTGAGTCCCTCCAAAGGTTCCCAGTGCGTGACAAAAGTTTCCATCGTGTAAACGTTATTTTAAATCTTTAAGACAAGGAGAACTAATGTGTAACAAATACTCAGGATTTAGCTGACATAATATATATATTTGGTAAATGAATAAATAAATAAGATGATAACATGTAAGATAACACTTAATGTGGTTGTTATTGCATTTAAAGGGAAGATGTGTTTTTCATAAAGCAAAATGTCTCAGTTTCAATATTTTATGTGTTGTGCTCACAGCATCCCCACTTTTTTGGAAACAGGATTACATACTTACCTTTTGAAGGAGTTGGATTCTTGTGAGACTGCAAGCACGAGAAAACCAATTACATGGACAGATAGCTTTATAGAGCACTGGCCATTCAACAGAACTGGTCTGCAGAAGAAAAACCTATGGAATGAGCGTATCTTTTTCTTCTAATTTTTGCTGCATGTAGACTATTTTTGTACCGTTTTGTCTTTTCACAGTTTGGGAATTTCACAGGTAAATCAATAACAAAAACAATTTTCATCATTTTTGCTGTCATCGTGACATGAATGATAAGTCACCATATTATATTTTTTACCAAATTGTTTCAGTCTGGACTGCTCTGCTCTGAGCAAACTGGCCACATCCTTTACATACATTAGCCTAGCCTCTTATGGAGTTATTTTGGTCAAGAAGGGAAATGTCTCTGCACATTAACAGTTTATACTCATTTTTAGCGCGTATTGTAACGACTCACTCATGCACATCGTTTATTCTGCTGTTTAAATTGACTGCTACCCCACAGAGGCTTTGAGGCCGCAGAGGGGCTTGTTATTAGGCTGCTTGTTCCGAGAATACTATTCAGTTAGTATGCAATTACCAGCAACAGGGTCATTTTGTAAAATTTTAATTAAAACTAAAACATACGCATGAGACTATTATAAACATATAAAATTTCCACAAATGGGAAACAAAGCTATAGAACCAATAACTGTACACCCCTCTGACTGATGCATTTTGCACCAACATTTAATTTGCATTTTTTTGTGTAGAGGATCCGAACTGGTCATCTATGTAGATTAACATAGCACTAAACAACAGTAGGCTGTTGGATGAATGTTTTTACCCTTTATTCTGCTCGTGCTTTTAAAACATTTTGACCAGTTTGCACTTTATTTCAAAACTGGCAAATGCACAAATGACAAATTTGAGTCAAAGTGTGTGATTTTTCTTTTTAATTCCAACAATTGAGCTACTTTAGTATCTTTATTAGGTACAGAGCGTATGTGGCTTCGTAGTAAATTGCATTTCAGTGGGTGCGCTCCCTTTCTTGTCTCTGCGTCAGATGCTCTAAGGCAGGAATCCCCATCGATCAGCATCCGGATCGAAATTATGTCTCGTGCGGACCCGAACCCAATACCAAAACAGAAATGACCACTTAAAATCTTGTTGAGCGCTTTCTGTTTTACCGGCAAGGCTTTTACAGTCGTTACGGTAATGGTGAAGCGCCCAAGGAAACCCAAAGACCAATCGCATGCGAGTTTGGACATACCACGTGATACCACCAAGCTAGTTCCAGCCGGCGGTTACTTTGTAACAAAGTGAGGAGGGATGAGAATTTGAGAGAGGTTACCTAGGAAACAACAAAAATAGAAACATAGTGACACACAGCAAGAGATACAGCCGGGCGAGACAGAGGAAAGGATGAACTAATAGCTGAGACTGGCTCTGACTACATTCAAGCCCAGCCTTAAAATTCTGGGGACAAGCAAGAGCTCACTTCTCTCACTGAGCACAAAAAAAATAAGTGATTGCCTAAAAATGCTCCATTATTAATTAGGTTCATATTTTAATTCTTTAAATAATTTGAAACGGTTGAGTCCAGATGTGAAACATAAAAATGTAAATCAGAGTTTTCAACAATTTCTTTTTT
>VUQK01011615.1:20627-43895 GCA_015106715.1 Bujurquina vittata
AAATAAAAAAAAGAAAGAGACTCCTCTTTTTTTTTTTTTTTTTTTCTTTTTATATATGACTTCCTGAATGGCCGGGCTCATCCCTCTAAACTTCATTTTGTAGCTTCCTGTCTGTTCCCTCTTCTCTCCCTCTCCTCTGGAGAGCTGCCTACTCTCCTGGAGTCAGTTTCTTTTAAAGAAAGACCTGCCCATCTAAATTTTATATTTTAAATTAATTTTAACCCTCATTTCTCGAAATAAAGTTCTGAGCAGTTGGAGTTTGACTTGTTCTTTATTTACAGTTAATCAAATGGGTTTTTCTACATTGCCCTACATGTACAGGATCTGGTTTTGAGATTCATTATCAGAATTATCCACTGTCTTATAATATTTACTCTTACAGTGATTTAAAAAAAACAATCATGGTCTTAGTCTTAATTGTTTTGAATCGTGTGTTTACAGCATATGAATCTTGACTAATCGTGCTATCAAACAGCTAAATATTTTTTTTCTTGAGAGCATAAAACAAACATTGCCTGAAGGTTAGCACTGTTGCCTCACAGCAAGAAGGTCCAAGATTTGAATCTACCCACCAGCTGGTGCGTTTCGGTATAGACTTTGCATGGGAGGTTTCTAAATTGCCTGTAGGTGTGAATGGTTGTCTGACTGTTAGCCCTGCTTAAGGCTGTCAACTTCCAGGGTGTGCCCTACCTTTCACCCTGTGACACTTGGGATAGGCTCCAGCCACAGCCCGGTGACCTTAAATCAGATATACAGGGGGAAAAAAGAAGTAAGGATGTCTCATTACAGCATAAATCTTGGCTAATCAGATGAACAGCTGAATATTTTTATTTTAATTACGCAAAAGTCTTCAAAGCCCAAATATTGTTACTGAAGATTGGCAGTCACTGTCAATCTGCTCCTGTTCCTCCTGTCATTCAGTGGAAATGAATGACTGTTAATAAAGACCTAAACAGTTGATAGCTGTAAATTTACAATTGTCATGCTGCACCAGAATTACTATTGGTCCAAGTTGGCTTCGTGGTGTAGTGGTTAAAACCTGGTTTTAATTGCTATGAGGAGACACAAACTCCATCATCAGGTGTTCCCAGGCTCAGATAGATGAGAGGATTGCATCAAGCAGGGCATCTGCTGTATAATCTGCCAAATCAGACATCCGGATCCATCTGCTGTGATGACCCATCAGGGTAAAAAGGGCACAGCTGAGCTACTATTGATCTAACTTACACCTGTACGCTACAACTCCATAAATGATTAGCAGAGCTTTGCCAGTTTCTCATGAGAAATCAAGGGAAAATTAAATGCTTGAGTTGTAAGCTTGTGTGAGGTTCTGCTCTGAATTTTGACAGGTTTTATGAAATTAAGCAATCATTTTTCTCCCCCAAGTTTAACATTTTCTGTAATCTGGTCAGCATATCTCTGTTCTCTGCAATAGTCTTCTAAGCCAGTTGGCCATATGGTGGCCCAGCTTGAGCAAGACACAGGTGGCTCTGATTACAGTAAATCCATCATAGGTCTCCTTTTCCTTTTCCCATGAAAAACATACTCTGTAATGTTAATCAAAGCTCAGAAGCATGCCGATTAAACAGATGCACATGTTTAAAATCATCTAATATTAATCTTGTCTTTGTTTTATTTTATATGCGCAAATGGAGACAATGATAGCTAAATTTGTACGTTGATGTGCAGTGACTTTGGAGTCTTGTGCACGTTCAGAACAATACCATCAAATTATGAGATGATAAATAAACAAAAAGCTAAGAGAACAAGACATTTTTTTGAGTTAAGCCATGATGTCGCTCGGGGCCCTTGAGGAAAAGCACTGATCATGTGTAATTTAAGCTATAATTTTATGAGACATTGAATTTTCTGACGGAGAATAGTTCTGCACCTTTTTTTTAATAGCTAAGTTGCTTTATGGTGGTTGTCTGAATGGTATAGTGAGAGAAAGCCTAATTCTGCATTTGTAGAAGAGAAGGCATGGAGGTTAGAATTGGTGAGGCGTTTGACTGCAAACATGATCCATCACCACCAGGTGACAGTATATAACTACAGCTTATGTAGTCAAGCATTAGTTCATACACAGACTTCTGACCAGGCCAGACGGATCAGGAACATATAAAATAAATCCTCCTCCATATTTAGACTATATAATAGTGTTCTGGGTGCTGGTGGAATGCATAAACTTTAAAACCACTGATAAGGGAAAGTCAACCATTTTGTTATAATGCAATCTTCTGCTGGGAAACGCTGAGTCTTGATCCAACCTGACATACTCCACATGGTACTCCCTCAACAGTTCAGAGTGCACTGTGACACTGAACAAAGCTACTCAGGAATGAGTTGTGTAACATGAAAAAAGGTGTTCAAAGGGCGCCCACACATCCCAGATCACAATCTGTAGGGGTCACAGAAGATCTTCTGCAAGCTTCCTGCTTCCAGAGGTCCTGCAAAATGAAACACATAATTTCTCAATTAGGACAAAAAAATAAATAAATAAAAGGGGGGGGGGCTGCAAACTACTCAAGTATGACCTGACCTCTGTACGAGCATATCTAAACTTGAGATGATCACACCTGATAAACACATTTTGTTTTCTCAGATTATTTGAGTCATTTTTTTTCTTGCTTAATTGATAATCACCAATAAAACTGATCATGATAGCACTTGTGGATTCAGGGGTTCAAAGTTTTAGCTATACTGCTCTCTGTCTCTTTTTTCTTTTACCCATTTGTCTCCAGTGAATGTAGAGAGTGTGTGAACACCCAGAAAAGCCTATATAACTCTGGAATGTGGCTGACAAAGGAAAGGGTGAAGAGAAGAGGAGAATGATGGTTATATGGGAGGATAAGATGCAGGACAGAGAGGAGAGAAAGTTGGTGAATGGCAAGTGCTATTGTGGCCTAAGTGCAGGAGCCTAAAGCAACAAGGTCAAAGGTCAAAGTGAAGTTGCAAAGCTAGCCCCAGCTCCCTGGAATCCCGCCCAGAGAAATACAGATACGGAAGAGAGTAAAAGGCCATGGGAAATAACTGAGGTGACATAAAGGTGAACATGAAGGAAAGAAAAGAACAAACTCGGGCAAAGCAGAAAAAGTTGAACATCTGGAGGAAAGCAATGCAAAAGCAATGACAAAACATGGAAGCATGAGACACATTTGAGGAGGAGCTCACGTTTGATAGCACGCCTGTCTTGATGGAAAAAGAAAAATCATGTGGGACGTTCCCCTCTAGAAGTGATGGACTAAATACTGAATGAACAAATTAGTTGTGTTTTCAGTGAATGAAGCTTGTTGGCTGCAGTTTCCTGTTGGGGCCTTCCATTGTACTGTATCGTTGAGTTTTTTCCAAGTTGTGTTTGGCCTCAAACACGCGATTCACCCTGTTATTTCACTGAAGAGGCACAGGAATGCGCACAGGAATGTTCCTCGGAGTGTTTGTTGACACTCGTGTGACCGCTCCGGCTCTCAGATGTTGACAAAGACGTTTTGTTGGGGCTCACGCGGTTCTCTCCCTGGAGAAACTCTGGGAGCCGCGAAGCTGTCACGCAGGATATCGCGACAGTTAAGACCTGAATGGAAACCGGGGCCCCTGGTGCTCAAGGTGGCCTCGTGACCTGGGTGCTTAATTCTGAGACTCAAAAAAATTTTCTGTTGCTTCTTGTCTCCTCTCCCTTGTTTTCATCCTTAAATTAAAAACCCGTCTTCCAGCTGAAAGGAGTCCCATCACTGGATTTGCTTTTTTAACTCCCTTTCATCTCCATCTGAGGCGCCATGAGATGTTCCCGTCGTCCCGCTTGTCGTGGGATGTGACAGCAGGGTCCATTCAGCAAGAAATTGGCTGCAATTACTGCAATCATGCTGATTTTTACTTGTGTACCACGCAGAACAGAGTTCCCAGTGTGAACAGAGACGTCACCGGGAAATTGCTGCAAAACAAAAACCCATCAATCAACAAAGACCTTGAATGAAAGACTCAATACCGGGCACATTCCACGATGACAGCTTTCAGTCGGCTTCGACCTGGGCTGTGATGGGGGACGTGACATATAGCGCTTCACCGACTGAGGGAGAATTGTGCATTAAACCAGTATAAATTGTAGAGAGCTTAATTGGAGGTTGGGACATAACCCTGACATAGACTAAAGTGACAGTTCAGTTTATGTCCAAGGATTCAGCTGAAGGCAAACTCAACTCAAGCGAGCTACCCCAAGATACTTTATAAACAATCCACACAGTAATCATTAACCATGACATAAAGAATCATCAAACTGGGGGATTAGGTGTTTTATGTAACTAAAAAGAATATTTTGTTTCTGGATATGTAATATTTACATGTCTGTGGTTGTTTCTCATTGGACGATGGCTGAGGTGGAGGTCATAGTTTGCTCAACTTTACATTGGCATGTCTGTGTCAATATTGGCCAGGAGACTGACAAAGCTTGCATTCAAAAGCAGATTTCAAGGTGCAGGAAAAATGAGCGGTATCCAAAGTATAATGCACCATCTTGTTAGCTGGCAAACTTTTTAGGGTGAAACGTAAGAGCAAAAACACCCCTGCTTTTGAAATGTGATGCACAGGCAAACATAAATATCTGCCGCTCAAGGAAAAGTTGCGAAATGGTCAATGGTTAGAAAACAGCGCTGCCATCCCAGTATCCAGATGTAAAGTGTACCCTCCTGTTTTTGTATTTACACAATCTAAAAAGTGCTGAACGCCGTACCAGCTCCACTGAAGAGTCTCAACATATTTCTCACTACCTTGAATAGTCTGTTTTGCGAGTAACAATCGCAAGAATCACACAACCAACAAAGCAGATATAAAATTCAACCTGTTGATAATACAGACACTTTTAGGGCCAGTTGTTCTGTATCATTTTCAAGGCACAGCCAGCCAGAGTCACGTGGACTCAAATCACCCCCCAAAACAAACAAACAAAAAACCAACAACAAACAAACAAAAAAAACCCCAGAAAACACATCTCAAGTTCAAACGTGTTGAGTTCAAAATATTTCAAAGTGGATCTGGTCCATTTTAAAACATCACATTTGGTTTACCATTGACCAGTTATGGTTACCTAACACAGACCTTTTATTTCTAAATCCACTATTTCAACTGTATATCTCCATTGTACTGTTCAAATCTTTTAATCAAATCTTTGATTTGATTATATTTTGCTTCCAATGAGCCAACCTTTTTTTTAATGTGGTCTTCAGGAGTAGTTCTTTAGGATTTATGAAGGTCTTTCTGTATTTCTCTTTGGACATTGGCTGCTTTTTGACCTGTTTTCAATCCAGTCCTTGTACCTGATCATTTTCACTGGAATGTATTTGTTTATTTGGTAAGCCTTAAAACTGACCTTATGAATCACTGGAGCATGAACAACTAAAGGGATGAACCTGTGTTGTGTCTACACATAACAGAAAACCTAGCAAAGAACCAGTTTTATATTGTACCTTTTGGCACTTTGTTACTAGCAGCCTGTTGCAAAAACATATGATTTGTTCCATTTCTTTAGGTGAAAAATGCCGAAGATAACACAGTTTGTCCTTCAAGAAGCCCGGAGAACTATTCTGGAAGGCTGCTTAAAGAAATGACAGGAAAACATGCCTAAAAGAGTCCAGTCTGTGTTGAAGAATAAAGGTGGTCAAATATTGACATTTAAGCTTAGTAGAATTGTTCAAACTCTGTTTTTGTTTTTTATACAGTATTTTTATGTATGTTTGCACACAGCTCTATAAATCACTGTAATTCCCTAATTTCCTTTGGGACCAATAAAGTATCTATCTATCTATCTATCTATCTATCTATCTATCAAAATATAAAGAAATGAACTGCTGGCTAACAATTTTAAATTCCCTTTCAGGCACGTTCCTACTTCTTTAATAATCATTATTTATGTTTATTATTAATAATTTTAAACAATTTATCCAATTATTTTGACTATTTATACTGTCCTTTAGTTAATAAATTTAAACTAATGCATACTTTAGGCAACAATATCCATACTTACATAAAACATATACCCATATAGTTATATATTTTGTATCTACAACATCAATAATAAACATTTTGTGAGATACTTATTTTTAGTTGTTCTCCCCATTTTTTAAAACCATTTAATAATTACTAATGTACCCATTTCTTTCTACCTATTACTTAAGCAGTGCTTTTAGTCAAACCTGCTCTTATTTAAATATGGTTCTTTCTGGGTGTAGGTTTTGCATTAACATTGGTAGGGTGGTGGGCGGAATCGGGCTTCCCGGCGGGGGGTTCTTTTGTTTTTTAAAATACTAGTTCACCAGTTCGTTTACGGTACTTACCCCCGAGGAAATAGCAGAAGTACCCTCTGGGGCACTGGTTCCACTAGCTGGGAAATGAAAGATTAAAATAAGGCACTCATCATGATATATAGCCAGTATTTGGAGTCATTGTGTCTTTTACCAGTCAATTGGTGACGGATAAAGAGTAATTCAAAATACAGCTACTTTGTTTCTATTATAACTTCCAGTCTACTTTGAGGTAAATACTTGTTAATTTCCCCCCAGGGGAGGTGGGAGAGGGGGCTCCTAGGAATCCCTTGCAGCGCTCCAGCCCCCGGGTTGACCCCTCCCTGAGCTGCGTCTGGCAGACAGGCGGGCAGACAGGCGGTCTTTAAGACCCAGCGGAGCTCGGCAGGGAAACCCCGCGGCTTGAGTTGTTTCTACTCTCCAGAGTGTCAGCTAGTTATTTGTGGGGAGGCGCTGTAGCCATTTCGCCACATGAAAGCCCGATGAGCTGAACGACCAACATCCGAGTTGTTCGCGAAGAAGGAGAAATCAGCTTTGAGGAGCTCTGCGCGCACACACACACACGTACACGAACTTGCGCGCAAAAGACGCACAGCGCTCTCACACGCACACTTCCTCCTCTTCCACCGTGGAAAAAGAGAGAGAGAGAGAGAGAGAGAGAGAGAGAGAGGGGGAATTGAGAGAAGACGCACGAAACTTCCAAGTCTCCCATGTGGAAAAGAGAGGTTTGAAGATAAGGTGTATTTTTCCTCTTCGGGGTTCCTTCCCCTTTGCTCCCTCTCTCTTTATCTCTCTCTCTCTCTCAGTGCCTTTGCCGGGATATTTGTGTTTCTATGAGAGTCTCTCTCGGCGAGAAGAGAAGTTTGGTTGTTTGCCTGGTCGGCTGAGGAGGAGGAGGAGGAGGAGAAGAGTCTGTTTAAACGTGGGGGGAAGATGGTCCACAACGCCGCTTGGAGAAGAGGCTTGCTATGCGTCCTGACGCTCTATCTCGGCTTTGCGTCCCCGCCGTGCAAAGCTCGGATTTACACCAACCACTGGGCAGTCCGGATAGCCGGGGGACCCGAGGTGGCTGACCGGATAGCGGAAAAATACGGCTATAGGAACATGGGACAGGTAGGTGTCTTATTGCTGATTGATCCGGTCAAAGTCGTCTCTTAACTTGTGTGTCTGTGTGTTCGTCAACTCTTACAAGTGAGTTTATGATCTCCGCTCCCAGTCGGCAAAGGCGCACGATTAAAAATCAAAAGTCTGATGTCCAAACCTGAGCCAACAAAGCTTCTCTCAACTCTTGCTGTAGCTTTCTGAGTCAGACCAGAAAAGGAGAAGCTTTACGTAACAAAGAAAGAAGACCATCAGCAGGATGGCACAACAGGTGCCTCCTCACCGTCTTTCCCCAAAAGTCTCATGCGTTTGGGCGTTTTGCCACCCAAGTGAGACGGCTGGTTTTGCTGTTTGCTTGGAAGTGACTTCAAGCAGTACTGTATGTGTGTCATTGTAGATTTTTTTAGGGAGTGTTAACACCAGACTAATTTGTTTCAACGCGTCCTTTCCAGTGTGCTGCTATTAAACAGGGCTGATGAGTATTTTATCTGTGCCCACAACTTTGGGCAATCAAGCTGTTTTTGTTTGTTTTTAATTCCTCTGTACTGTACATATCTCTACTGTTCAAGGCCCTGCTGCATCGATTAGATATGACATATCAGGTGCCATTGCTTAACATGGTCTAAAATAACTCCTGGTTAGAATCTGGTGAAGAATATTTACACAAACAGATGCTGGCTTAAGATTTATATTATGTTGTTCTATTTGTAAGCAGGCTGCGCTTGCTGAGAATGAGGAATTTATATGTTGACCTTTGTCCAAATGTGCTTTTACAAAGTGTTAAAGTTTTAGTGATGTGTTCTTTTTTGGACAAAAAAGACACAGAATGTGGACCTCACACGTACGACTAAACTACATGGGCAGTTCAAGCCTGCACTTGCCAGCGGCCGACATGAAGACCGCGTGGAACAGAGACGGGCATTCTGACAGGTTGTTGTGGGGTAGCCCAGTCAACAGCTATTGAACCACCTCCCCTCCACCTTATCCAGCCTGCCCACCCACCATACACCCCTAGAGAGCAGGCCTTAATGGCCTCGTTTATACGCTCTCTTTGACGGGAGCTAATGTGTGGAACCCCCACCCCTTTCCATACCACCCCCATAGGCATTTTCCTGTGGGGTGTAGTGTCGCCTGCAACCCCCACCATTCACCCTGATTTCCATCTCAATATGGGAAGGTTCATTGGACTTTGACACCTCATAGACAAGTTTTAACTTCACTTCCTGGTTTGGAGGTCAGCTGAAAGCCGCTCCCATGGGAGCGGTAACAGCACACTTTTAGTTGCCTAATTTGAACTCTGACACCCCCCCACTCCTCCTTCCTGCTGAGTTCAGTGCAGCACTGATGTATATGCATGATGAACCTCAGCTGAGAGGACTTCAAAGTTTCTGCCAAGTGTTTTTCTAAATAAACTTGTTGAAACTAGTAACAACATTTTTTTTTTTTTGGAAATGGCCACTAAATGAAATGAGATTTAAAGTTGTGAAGGGAAGCAGAGATGTTTGAGTGGGGAGGAGAAAAAAAAAAGATGAATGGATAGAAAAAAATGTGGCAGACAATATAGTCTTCTTCACGGGGTTGGAAAGAGGAGCGCAGACAAAGATAACCACACACTGGGAGATGGGCGATGGAAGAAGGAGGGAGTGAAAGAAGGGACGATAGATGGACGGATGGATGAAAAGAGTTGGCATGGAGAGAGGGAGCACCTCGTTGGGGAATTCTGGGTAATCCTCTTAACCATGGAGCCCCCTTCCCAGACTAAGACACTGGCTCAAATTGAGTCTAAATCAGCTGACAAGGCCCCAGACGCGGATATCTGTTAAAATTGGTGTTTTGAAAAGATGGGAGAGGACTCAGAGCCTGTGAGAGTCTAAAGCCAGCCATGTGCAGGAAGTGTATGCATCAACAACAACTTATTAGATTGCAAGTACAGTTTGTAGTAATGCTGCTTGATTTGTTAAAGGCATCAGGCCAAAAGTGCATTATTTCTCTATAGGTTGCTAAACAAGTGCAGTGTCTAGAGTAACATTTAGGTGTCTATAAATGCTGACTAACACACTACTGATTTTCTTATTCTTGGGGTGTAAGGATTACAGGGCAAGGGGATGGAGATGAAGTCGGTACCAGTGGTCAGCTTAATCTTTGCACATTTGCTTGCAAACAGAAATGCAAAGTTCTCTGAATATTCAGTCAGTATTGTCCTCAATCTTGCTTCATCCAAGAAGGTGTAATAATAATTGCACCATGAAGTAAGAAGGTGGCAAACATATAGAGGGATTCCATCCACATGTTTCTCTTTGTAATGGTACGAAGGACTGCAGCTTCTCATCCCCCTGTGTTCTGGACATTGTTGTCCTGTTACTGAATGCGCATGTGAGGCATTAGTCTTAATTACAATATTTTTTTTTTCCAGGTGAAGTATGAACCTTTAATTTGGTGTGGTAAATCACGGGTATGAATCACTAAGTTCAGAGGGAAAACGTATCACCTTTTGGCATTTCTTGGTACTATTCTTCATGAAATATGGATGATATGGCAATTTATTGCTTCTTGTGAGAAAAAGGTGTGGGAAAGCAAAACATCATGAATCAGTGATGAAGTGTTTTTCTGCAGAATGTGGTTGTGTAACTACCAACAGTTCTGCAGAAGTTGTGAGTTAATCCATGAGTTTCATTATTATGATACATTTTCAGTTTACACCCTCCCATATGAGCACACAGTCATACCTACAGCAACAAGGGGAACCATATTTGTAGACTTTTAGCCTGAACTGTTGTTGGAGTTGAAATTAGTGGTCAAAAAGATGAACACTGAAGAGTAGACATTACACTAAAAGTTATGAATGTATTGTCATTTTCTTGTTTCTCATTTCATCCATCTATAAGCTGGAGTCTGTGTACATACATGAGCTGAAAGCTGATCTGACGGGGCTCTGTGGCAGTGAATGGATCAGTGACGCGCCACAGGACCCTTGGCAGCTATGACAGTTTGATCATCTGAGGGATTGTTTGGTCTTTATCAATTATTAAAACTAATCACCGACCAGCAGCTTGCTGTCTATCATTGCTTGACTGTGGATCCTCTGTCACTCAGTCTTTGTGTGTCTGTACATTTGTCTGGTTTTGCAATCTGTCTCTCTGTGTTTGTCTGTTTTTGCTTTACTTGTCTGCCCTCTCTGTCCTACCTTCTTTTCTTTTCACAGGATTTTGTCTTTTTACTGTGACAGATTTAAGAGCCTAAGAGAACTTTATGTAAAATAGATGGAAAAAAACAAACATTAACATAAAAAAAATTCACTATAATGCAAGAAAATGACCTTTTTAGAAATTATTTTAAAGCACTCTGGCTCACCCTTTTTGTTAATGACAGTCCATAGTGGCACGTGTGGTGTGCACAGTAATGATCAGAAATTTGGTTCCTGTTCAGTCCCATGTTTTACAGCTTCACAGCTGCAACAGTTGTGCAGCTGTAGCGCCATGAAGAGTAAAACAAAAATAAATTTTGCAGCAAAAATGAAAGTTTTTCCACAGAAAAACATCCCATCCATCCATCGAATGATTGAACTCTTCACCTTGGCTCTAATGGAGGGACGAGCCTCTCTTTGGAGGAAGCTGATTTGCACCGCTTGTATTCGTAGTCTCATTCTTTCAGTCTCTACCCCAAAGCTTGTGACCAATCAAAAATAAAAAAATAAAAAAAATAATAATACCACTGCTGCAAAAGTGCTGAGCCCAACGCTTGAACCAATGATGTCAGTAGCTATAAGAAGGGCTGTAGCAAGAAGTTCACCAGTGATTCACAAATGGATCCTATAGATTCTGTCCAACTTGATTTTTCCTCCCCTAGATATAACCCCAACTTCTGTTACCTCCGCTGCTGCTATTTGGTTCTCAAATCTCAATCATTGTGCGCTGGTTCTTGGATAGTAGAATCCTTCTCTCAGCAGGGATTAAATCAAATGTGAGAAGCTGGTGAGATGACCGCAGAACTAGCAAGTTCTCCAACATGCTTAGAGCAACCAACCTGCTAACCTGTGCCTTGAGCAATGTTAGAAAACTCAACATCAATATTAATGTCACAGGAGATTATTTTATTTTATTTTTAGCAGAAAAAGGAATAATCTGTACAATTAAGTCTTTCTGTGTGTCTTGCAGATTGGGGCTCTTAAAGACCACTATCACTTCTTCCATAGTCGAACTATTAAGAGGTCAACTCTGTCCAGCCGTGGTCGCCATAGTTTCATCTCTATGGAGCCTAAGGTAAGTCTATTGTGCTGTTTATTAAAGATTGAATATCAAAGTAGGGGTCTGTAGGCCATTTGACATGATCTTAATTCAGAGTCCGTTTCCTGGATACCTTGTGGTATTTATATTTGTATCAAGTTCATTCACATGTGATGCAGATGACTGATTATCAACTGAGCAAATTCCATCTGCTAATGAAGAGCATGAGGTTCTGTTTGCAGTTCTGAAAAAAGTGGACCTTGAGTTAAGATGGCTTTAACTGATGAGTTAAATATTAACTTATAGCAGACACTGAGGACCTTTTGCCAGAAGCTACCAGGTTTTTGTTAGACTTTTCATACACTTCTGTCAAAGGCTTTTCATGCCAGTTTTCCTGTCATCTTGTCCTGGACTGATATGTCCTGTCAACAGATGGGTGAATAATGATGAAATCGGCCTGTTCTGCTACTTTTAGTTTAAATGTGGTAGAAAGGTTTAGGGGTGAGGCAAAGCAACAAACAAATATAATTTTCCTTGAAATAAAATTGTCATAAACCTTGTCTTTTGCCTTCAGAACTGCTCTAATTCTTCATAGCATAGATTCAATGAGGTGCTGGAAACATTCCTTGAGTTTTTGGTCCATTTTGACACGATGGCATCGCACAGTTGCTGCAGTTTTGTCAGCTGCACGTCCATTGTGTGAATCTCCTGTTCCACCACTCATTGCCATGCTCAAGAAAGAAAGCCATTTGAGATGATTTGAGCTTTGTGTTATCCTGCTGGCATCAGCCATCACAATTACAGTTACACTGTAGGCATAAAGGGATGGACATGGCCAGCAACAATGGTGGGCTGTGGGGGATTTATGTAAAAAAGTATATCTTTCACTATCGTACAATGTTGTGAGTGCAGCCATTCCCCAACCCTTTGAATAGTATTCAGACATTGATCAGTGGACAGATCAGTTTGCATATTAACGATCATGATACTGAGCTTGTGGCTCATTGTTTTGGTTTTTATGCAGCTGTGCTGTTTATAAAGCTGAGAAAGCCTGCAGTCAGGTGAGACTGAAGAAGTCAGTTGGATGACTGATGAAACATTTCTCCCATTGAAAATGCTGCATCTAGATAAACAATCAACCTTTTGGGATTTGCTTACCTGAAACATTGAGCATGCATCAGGACAGTTAGCAGGACCATGTCTACATGCCTAAATGCACCGAGGTGCTGTCATGTGATTGGCTGATTAAATGCTTGCATTAACACAGAGTTGAGCAGGTGTACCTAATAGTGTCCAGTGAGTAACCACATGTCTGCCAAATGGATCTGTTAAAATTCTGAGAAATTCTAAACTTTTCTTTCCAAGTATGGAGATTACAGTGAAGCCCCAGCTGCTCTCTGTTTTCATGATAGTAAACTGATAGTTTATCTTGATCTTAGCCAGAGGAAGCTGTTTGTGGCAGATCTAGTGCCACAAGCCTCCTACTGAATCAGTCATATACAAAACATTTTTGGGCTCAGTGGTCGGTAATCATATAAAATCAGAATATTTGTAAATAGACTGTTATTTACTATGAGGTCTGTTGTGGTTTTACATCACTGTGGGCAGGATTACTTTTATAACAATAAAAATACAGGCTTGCAAAACATCGTAGTAAACCCAACAATATGCGTTTTTTTTTCAGCTGGAACAAGAGTTTGACCTAAATCACTGCCAGTGCGCTTCTCATCACTTCACCAGGTCTCCAATTATAAAAGAGTGAATAATAAATGAAGACTCTATATCACAACACTCTGAGCTTCATTAAAGCACAGGGAACAAATCATGAAATCAAACTTGTTGGTTGGTCAGTAAAAGCACATGATACACATATTTTCACAATACCCGCATTTACTGATCTCTTGTTTATGTTTACAGTAGATACAGATGTCTTTGAAGTACAAGTCAGTTTGTAGAAATGACTCATCCACGACATTGAAATCTCCTTATCTTACCTTTTGCATATTTTTGTCATCGTTGTATCAGTCTCAGACTTGTTGATGTCTGCCTGTTTGAAGTGGGTCACTTTCCCAAACGGGCTGTAACTTGATCCTGAGAAAACAGGACAAAGACACCTTTTATAGGAGTGTTTACATACAGCAGCAATGGTCTGGTGTACATATTCTGAACAGTGCATTCAGCTCCATAAATTTGTGTCAGGCACATAAATGCAGACCGACTACTGAAGAATGATGATGCATCAGTGCGATTACTGGAAGATGGGATGAAAGGGGAGAAGGGAAGAGAAAGAAAAGACGTCATTTTCACCTTCTTTTATCCACTTATCTTTTATCATTTCTCGTTGTTTCTTCTCAGTTTCCTTCCTCTGTATTTTTGGTCCACTCAGCCGTTTTTGCTCACCTGCTGTCATCACCTGTCATGTCTTTTCTTTTCACCTCCTCGAACTCTCTCTTCCCTCTTTTCTCACTGCTGCATTCTGCGTACTCATCCCCCCTCCCTCCGTCTTTGGTTCTCTTGCCCTCTTGGGCCTGACACTGTGCCACGGCGGAGGAAGGTTTGTGTCCTGATGCCAGCTGGCTGAGAGACTGAGAGATTTTAAAAGACTAGATCAGAGAGAAGAGGTTAAATGGCAGAAAAGAGAAGATGAGCTATTACAACGGACGGAAGCGGGGTGTCGAGAAGTAGAGAAAGAAGGATTGGAGAAACCAAATAAATGAAAAGTGGAGTGGAGAGAAATGGAGCTGTCAGTGTTTCCCTCCCTGACAGGCTATCCTTTCTGCAGACCTGTCTTTGGGTTTGGGATCAACATGACAGCCAGTTTGGCAACAGCATAGTCTGGCATTCTCCTAATGATGTTTTGCAATCAGGTTTTGTATTAATGACAGCTGTGTGTGTTTTGTGTGCGAGTGAGTCAGAGGGGTGTAGCGATGCCGTGGAAGGCGCACCCTCCCATCCACAGTACTCACTGGCACGCATGTTACCATGGTGATAAGGCACAGCACAGATTACCACTTTATGGCACCCACCTAGCTGCAGTGCCGCTTACCTCTCAGGCCAAAGACCACTTCTTTTTCCAGGCTAGTAGTAGCTCCTTAGACTGGAGAGGCCATGTGTCGTCACCTTGACGCTTAAACCAGGGGAAACGAAGAATATGAAACACATTCTGCAAAGGCAAAGAAGTATTTTTGGTATTGCAAGCTTTCCTTTGTAGTCCAAGTAGTATTAATGAATTACATTTGAGCAGCTTTTGGCTGCATAGAGGTAAACAGTCCATGTCAGGAGGGGGTAGTGGTGGTGGTGGGGTGCTGAAATGCAATCTCAAAACTGTTGGCCACTGATGCCACATAGCTTTTTAAAATCGATCTACAGCCGTAAACAATGACAAGTGGACTTAAGAGGAAGTGTTGTTCCAGATGTCTGCTGGCTACAAAGGAAGCCCTGAAATATTGTCTCTTTCCACAGAGGCCAAAGCATCGGGGGGTTGCCGATGGGTTCTCAGATTGGGCTTAGTTCAGCTACAGCATATTTGCTATAAATGTGGCTGTTGGGGCTCTAGCCACTGTAGTAATTCTGGACTCACTACCTAGAATTTAGAAATTTTGGAAAACCAACAGAAACTACCTAAGACTAATCAAGATTTGTTTCTCAAACGAACACAATTTAAAGTTTTATATCTTCTCATTTCTGTCTTGAGTGTGACGCTGTCTACATGCTCGAGGACATCGATGGCTTTCAGTGCTGTCACAAGGGAGAGCCTGCGCTAATCTGTTTTTGTTAATGAATGCATTGTTATTTTTGGATATTACTTGTGGCTTATTAACCTTTTTTCCTCTAGGCCAGGGGTGGGCAACTCCAGGCCTCGATGGCCGGTGTACTGCAGGTTTTAGCTGTGTCCCTGATCCAACACACCTGATCAAATGGCTGAATTACCTCCTCAGTATGCAGTCAAGTTATCCAGAGTCCTGCTAATGACTTCTATATGTGATTCAGGTGTGTTGGATCAAAAACACATCTAAAACCTGCAGGACCCTCAGGGCCTGGAGTTGCCCACCCCTACTCTAGGCTGTCGCTGTAATTTCAAGTAGGTCGAAGAAAACTTTTGACCATAGGCTGTTTTAATGCTGGTGGCAAATGCTATCCATACTGTAACCAATCTATCTCACCACATAGAGAGGTCATAGTCATTGTTATTCTGTATCATGTACCTGAATGTCAACAAGGAAAAGAAGTGTTGCCCAGAGCCACAAATTGTTGTAGTTGCACAGCTGGAATCTGTTATTTGTGTGTGGACTTATCTATTTTTCAAGTCTGGCCTCAACTGGCTCCACTCTGCAGCAAAGGTTTTCTTCCTCAGCTGTTCGTGGATCTCAGCATCTGAAGTTTAGTACAGTTCAGCGCGCTCTTTTTCTGAGTAATTCTTTAGCCTTCTCTTCCTTCTGCATCCCAGCCTCCTCTTTTCCAATCATTATACTGCAATTCAAAAGAGCAAAGTTGGGCATAAAAGTAAAAATAACTTTAACTTTGGTGTTAATCAAAAGTTGGATAACTAAATCACATAATGTGCATACTTCATATATTGAGGCGAGCTTTGGAAATGAATCGTAAAATTCATGCCTACATTAAAAGCGGTAGGAGGCTCATGTGCTTGTTGAGTACAAAGATAGCCTGCCCCCCCTCTTTAAAATACCCTTTTGCCCTAGCACTGAATAGATTGAATAGTTGGCTAATGCCTAACTAAGCTTTATTCAAATGAAGTTGTTTCAAATTCATGTGCAATCTTCATATTCACCTGCATTGAGATCCAGCAGATTGAGATTGGAGTGTTGTGAACTCATTGTCGTGTTCATGGAACCAGTTTGAGATGATGTGAACTTTGATATGGGTCATTATCCCACTGAAAGCAGCCATCGGAATATGGGTGCACTGTAGTCATAAAGGGATGCACATGGTTAGCTGCAACACTCAGGTAGGCTGTAGTGTGTAATAGGGCTGAAACGTTTTAATGCCATCACCATTTGCTGAAAAAACAACATTCAGAGCAGTAATTAAGCCAAAACTGTACAAAATATATATACATTTTGCATTTAAGATAAAAATCATGTTTGTCTGTAAATATGTTTTACCCAAAACTCCTCAAGTGGCATTGTTTCAGCTTTACGTGGTTCAAATTCACTGCGGGAATGCTACGTTGTTGTGTTTTAGGCAATAAAATGTTTCTTATTTTAAAAATTAATTGAATTCTTTGTTTATTTATATCTTTTAATGTTTTTTTAATATTGTATAAAAAAGGTTTAAGTGGTTCAATAAAAAAACTCCAGAATGGGCCAGTTTTCTTATCCGATTAATCATCAGAATAATCGATAGACTAATGGATTACTCAAATAATCGTCAGTTGCAGCCCTAGTGTGTAAACAATGCTGAGTTGATAAGGAGCCAAAAGTATACCAAAAAAATGTCTCGCATTACACCACCAGCAACAACCTGAACTGTTGACATGTGGCAGGATAGATCCATGCTTTTGGGTTTTTATGGCAAATTCTGACCCTGGCGTTCGAATCTCTCAGCAGAAATCCAGACTCATCAGA
Source organism: Bujurquina vittata (assembly GCA_015106715.1). Taxonomy (NCBI): domain Eukaryota; kingdom Metazoa; phylum Chordata; class Actinopteri; order Cichliformes; family Cichlidae; genus Bujurquina; species Bujurquina vittata. Next base: position 37,824 of record VUQK01011615.1, read on the forward strand.
CCAGGCGACGTTTATCAAATGTTCTGTTGTGGAGTTTTAGAAAGTCAGTTATTAGCTGTTCTTAGGAGTTGCACCCGTTATAAAGTAACATGCGCACCTTGCTCAGTTTTGCCGACGCATGCTCGTGATTCCTTATATTGGGAGTTTGGACAGCCGCAGACTCTTGTTGTTTTAGCCATTCGCTTTAAGTTTTGTTGCAAGGCGAGTTCAAGCATACTTAGTCTGCTTTGCCTGAAATCTATTTCCAGCCATTTTAAGTTTACTGTAAACAACAATTACAGCACAGCAGTGGTTGTTTTCTCCTTTTGTAATGTCCTTTTGATGTGTGTGCAGAGATTAGTAGAGAGAAACAACCGCCGAACGCCTTCTTACTGGAGGAGCAAGGAGCTTCCAGACGGTTTTACTTAGCAAGACTCTTGTTTACTTGAAGTCATCTATTCAGACATGTGGATGAAAACTGAGAGCCAGGTGTGGTTTGCAGCTGAATCCTCACCGGGATAGACTAAACTGCAAAATAGCTGTGACAACTAAATTAAATTTGAATGCTTTATTGCTCTACCACATCAGGAAGACAGTTTACCACATAGTAAAACGACCTCATATATACTTAAACAGTTTAACAATTAAAATATGCTCAATATTTCTCTCTTATGGCTCAATGAATTTTTCCCCCCACAACACAGATATCTTCCGAGCTCACTGCATTCATAAATATGTAGAAGACAAAGCTGCTCATTGCATTAAGGAGACAACACAGCTAGTGTAGCTATCCTGGCCCTTAGGGATAATATGCATACCCTTAGAGATGCGAGACTCTGCTTAGTCCCAGATACAAATTTCCGTTAAGTCAAGATGAGAATTTTTGCCTTGAACTTGTTTAACAAGTGAACCATTAAATCGTCAAAGCCTTGTGAGGAGCACCTACAGATAGCCAGCTCAGCTCTTGTCGTTTGTGATGCCTCGGTTTGGACTGAGTTTCCCTTGAAAGAGGACGAGAAACGCTTTCTCATGTTTCTGCGAAGGTTTCAGTGGGTGTTCTGCTCACTAGCCTTTGGCTTTTTTTTTTTTTTAAAACCCCCAGCTTACTTTTTTTTTGCCTGCAGCTCAAACATCGTCACACAAACAGCAGTAAAAGTGGATCAATTTGTTCCCATTTGTTCTATTGAAGTGAACTCTTCCCCAGTTTCCCCTGGTTACTGACCCAGCCAGCTAGAGCCACCTGCAAACCCTTACACAGAGAGTGAATGAGAGTGAGAGCGAGGGAGGGAGGAAGGGGGTTGGAGTGGTAATGAGAGAGAAAGACAGCCCATCTGAGAGAGAAATGGGCATCTGCAGAGAAGATGATCAAAAAATGGAGTGAAGGAGGGATGGGGAGAAAGAAGCTGACGAGGAAAGAGATTTAAAAAAAATGAGATAGGAGAGGGAGTCAGACTGGGAGAAAAGGGAGGGTGACGGAGGTACAGGTGCTACCAGATCATTCCTCTGCTCCACCAAGCTGCCGTTAAATGAATGGACGAGGTCATTATGCCCCAGAGCGAGCCAGTGAATTGGCAGTGACACAATGGCAGTGATACATGGGCAAGTTTTAGAGCCAATAACACAGGGCAATATTGGCTTTGTTTGGATAGCGCCTCACATTCATGACACAATTGATGTGGATAACTGCAGGCTGTTATCAGTGAGTGATTTTTAGCAGACACAATAAAGGATGGCATTATTCTCACTGGCTACAGAAAAACTGTTACACATGCTGTAATCTGCCTCCGGTCATCTAAGAAAAGAGAGGATAAAGATATATTTTTAACAAAAATGATTCCAAGTATAGAAATGCGACTGTAGCACTAGCAGTATAAAGTTGAGACTTATATTGCTGAGATGATGCATTTATCATAAAACGGGTCATAAAAGGGTTAAACCCATGCACACTGTACAGCGCAGCTTCACGGCAGTTTAGTTTAATCTGTTGATTCCTGTTTCTGGACACAAATATAAGTTTTCTTTGTGTTTGTTGTCTGTCTGTCTGTCTGTCTGTGTGTGTCTGTATCTGTGTGTGTGTTCCTGAACATGAAACTCCCAACACTGTTTATCCCTGAAAACGATTTTTCATCTGCGTGGTCTCCTATGCTCGTGTACATGTATACATGAAATTAATATTTTCCACTTTTAAAAGGCGAAAAAGTCCACATTTGGCAGCTGGAGGTGCAGGTTGATGGTGCAGTGAGTCATTTCACCACCACCAAGTTCAATTTGTACACCTCACAGATTTTCATATATTTTGGGTCTATACTTTCCTTGTATTAATGACTTGGCTAAGTTTAGGCCTTTTAAAAACAGCTTGGTTGGGGTTAGGAATTTTTTCTCCCTTTATTTATTTTTTTGCCATGGTGATGTATGCCCTGCTTCGGGCAGGATGCGTGCTGGAGACACAAAATAGACTCCTTATTGAAATGCATTAAGTACTAATTTGCCCATTTCCAAGAACACAAACAACCGGATTACTTTTTCATAACAGGTTCATGTTTTGCTCCAAGACGGGGCTGCATTATGTCCATTTTATTTATTTTTAGCAGAGACACAAATCCTGTTAGCACATAATTGAAATATATATTTTTATATTATAGCCATGCAGTGTTTTTTTATTTTTAGAAGGCCTTTTGTTGCTAGGAAAGAAAAGAAGTAAATTATCAGCCCTTCTAAGAAAAGTGGGACGGATGATGGATAGATGCCATCAGTAGTGAAATGATGTTATCAATGGCAGCACTGAAACCTCTGGACCTTTTAGCTTAGGGTTTTTCCTTGGGTTGTAAAGAATTTTGTCTTGAAATGTTTGTGATCTCATGTTGACATATAGCACCCCCATACCCATACTGCACCCACTGAGCTCTTTGTGTTAATAATTGAGGCATAGATATGCCTTTCTTTTAGTATCTCCATGTCATATGATTTATGGGACAGACATTGCAGAGTAATTGCTGCAGGGACACTGTTAGCAAAGCTGTGGTGAAATGCACAGTTTATTTGAGCATCTTTTAACTTTTTCTTTCTATTAAAGAGTATTTTTCGTGTTTGTGTAAGCAACAGTGTGTAAATATACAATGGTTAATAATAATAGCTTGTGCCAGTTAGCCATGTGAGCTATTAAAACAGTTTGGTGAAAATTTAAAGACCCCCCTCAGATAATAGAAATGCATCAGAACGATCCAGGAGGTTGTACTCATTTTGACATTGTTGGTCAGAGTTTGTGTGAATAATTTCCGTTTTGTTTTACAAATTTTTTTAAATCATCTTAGCCTTTGTAAATAGAAAAATGTGCAGCTTTGTTACTGAGAGCTGTGAAAATGAAGAAAAGCCAGTCTGCACAAAGGCCTCAAGTATTAAATCCCTATAGGTGGTAGATTTAGTCTCTTGCTCAAAGGCGCTTCAGTAGGGTCTACACTTGCTAGCATGCAGAAGCATTTAAAATTCCAGCTCTGCGGTTGGTGTCTTTTTTCATTAATCCACTACTACAAAATCGTTTAAATTCTTCTGAACATGTGTTTCTTGTCCAAGTTATGTGGGGCAAACGGCACGTTTAACTGCAACTTCAGCAAAATCCATTTTTCTTTTTTTCTTTTTGCCTTTTGTTAAGTGTTTGTCTTGCCCGTGATGGCGGTGAGGGAGGATTTGCGAACACAGGCCTCCTTGAAATTGCCAAGTTGCGGACGAGAGCAGTTAAGAGTTACACTGCCGATCAAAGATTGTGGTTGATGCTCTGCTAATGTATGCAAATTGTAATGATACACCAGTGGTTTTATGCAGACACACTCGTGCACAATTCTTGATGACAGTGTTGTTTTGAGGCTAATGGGCTGTGTAAACGGTTGCTTTGAAGCTGATGGTCCTGATAGAAGCTGGAGTGAAATGAGCTGAGACCTTGGCAGACGGGAGAAGCCTTGTGCTAAAATAAAATATCTCTCAGGGTTTTTTTTCTCCTTTTCTACACTTTTTCTTTCTCTCCACCCTGGTTCCCCATTACTTTCCTATCTTCCTTTTTTTATTATTGGGAGGTCATTTATTGAATTACATCATCTCCAATTTTTTCCTCTCCCTCCTTTGCAATCTATAAAGAGGTACATACTTGAGTTATTAAATCAGTTATTTATAAGCTCAATTATCCTCCTTCACTTTCTTTCTTTTGGTCTCTCTTGCTGTTTGTTTTCCCCTTCCTTTTCAGCTCTTTATTTTTTTTTTATTATTAACTCTCCTAGGACTCATTCTCTTCAGGTCTTTATCGCCTCTCCTCTCATCTTGTCTTGTTGCCTCGCTTTCAAACTCTCCGGAGAGAGCCTGGCAGATTGTTTCAGTGCATGAGAGCAGATAATCACTCTGCAGTCATTATGGCAGCTATTCTCCTTTTTCCCTTCTCTTCTCCTCTTCTGTCTGCTGGAGCTGTATTGATGAGGAGAAATGCTTTGTCTTTTACAGTCGGACATAGGTCAATAAAGCCTCAGATTTCTGTGACTTTCGAGCCGAGCAACAAAACAAAAACACTCGCGGAGTGAAAATTATTCCAATTGATTATCTGCTGTCTATGCATCGTGTATACAGGTGGACACTGAAGATGCTGTTGCAAGCATCGCAGAAAGATTGCACAGTTCTGAAAATGCTGTATGAAGAAGCACTACCTCCACATTTTATGTGAATATGTACTATTCCCAGAGTAAATAAAATAAAATAAAATTAAAAAATCTTCCAAAACTGTTGCACAATCATGTTTAGGTGCAAACCTGGCCCCGAGAATCCCTGAATCATTTATCACAGAAATGTTTACATCTCAGACAGTACTGCACTGTTTTGTGCCAGTCACATGCCTGCTAATATTTCAGATTCTGTGTTAACATTGTTGGGTCCGTGTAAACCCCTGATCGAGTCTTTTTAGACAGATGAAGTGTTCTAGACTAAACACAAGGTTTGAGGATTTTAAGAGGAGCTGACCGGGGCCGTGCAAGTGGGTCCAGCCGTCTTGTTCAGATCCAGCAGTGCTGATTTTAAAATCGGAAAATTCCGCCTTAAAGTCTGAACAAGACTCCTGCCAAGGAATGCCTCTGCGCCTTGAAGCGAGCCCATAACATTTGAGAGATTGATGTTACCTGAGAGGCGTTATAGCCTTTAGTTCAAGTGTGCGTGTGTGTGTGTGCGCGCGCGTTAGTCCATTTTTCAGAAAGGGAGACGTGAACTGATGAACCCTGAGGCTAAATGTAACACTGAGATGGTTAAAATTATACTCTTTATAAATAAATCATGATTATTATGAGGCTTTCTTACGTATATTGGACTTTTTTTTTTGTCTTGCAGTGTCTCATTTTACCACCTTTTTAAAAGGGGAGATAACACATAAAACCTTGTTACATTTATTTATAGACAGTCCATAGGGATGAAACTACTTTAATGCTGAGCACTGGCAGAAAAACTGTCCTCTTAGGCAGCGCCGCTTTCTACAGTGAAGGAAAAAGAAATGTAATCTAGACTCACGGTTTAACCGTGGCAAAATACAATTCACTTTTACTGCCTTCTACTTTTTTCTGTCTTGCTTGGTTGGGTATAGTTTAGTATATTCTTTGGAGGTGGTTTATATCTTTGTCCTCTGTGTTCGTCACTTAAGGCAAATAAGGGCAAACAGACACTATGTTTGTATTTAAAAATTATTTTTGTTTTTTTATTAAAGATGCTTTTTATTAAAGATGATGTTCCTAAAATATTGTCTCACCCTCAGTATTCATTTCATAGGAATTCCACCTGTTGACTGGTTGTGTCATGTCCAAAGTAATTCTGCTACTCTGTGTTATTATCATAAGCCTCCACAGTTTCAGCTACAGTATCTCCTGTCTCTGTTTATGTGTTTCAGGTGGAGTGGATACAGCAGCAGGTGGTGAAGAGGAGGATCAAGAGGGATTACAGACCAGCCCCACCCCTTTCCCTGTCAAGCCCCGCCCAGAGCAGCCCAGCCCAGAATAACATATTCTATAATGACGCCAAGTGGAACAGTATGTGGTATATTGTAAGTCCAGTGTATATTTATAACAGGTTTTATAA
>VUQK01011618.1:7588-20731 GCA_015106715.1 Bujurquina vittata
ATAACTGATATCTAAACATGCAAGAGAGACACATTGTACTTCAGACTGAAAATATCAACTTCAGCACAGTCTCTACCCTGGTGCAAATCCTTGACACAACCGCCATCATTCACATCTTTGCAACAACCTCCTCGGCCTAGAACAGAGGAAGAGATAAGATTAAAACCAAGGCAGAAAATATTGTCATTCCCCTGAATATTGTAGTAAAGTAAGCCTAATAAAATATAGCACTGTGCAAATTTCATGACCCACCCCTCATTTCTTTATATTTTGATAGGAAAATGGGAAACAGGTGTGAAGAGATATTAAAAAACGTGTTAATATAAATGGAAGTACGGTAAATAAGACAAAACTAGAGTTTGTACAATACTAATGAGCGTGAAAGGCAATATTTATTCTTCAACACAGCCTGAATTCTCTTAGTCGAGCTTTCTTATAATTTATTTTAGTCTTCAGGGATAGTTCTCCAGACGTCTTGAAGGAAATTCAAAACTCTGTGGAGGTCAATTCATGACTGCTACTGTTCCATTGTGTGTTTTTCCATCAGTGTATTATTTTACTATATTGCCAATGTGTTTGTGCTGAAAAATGAAGCTGTTGCCAATCAGATGCTTTTCAGATGGTATTGCATGGTGGATCAAATTTTTCTGTGTTCATAATTCAAAAAAGGTCCAGTTCTTGTGTAATTTGGCATACTCAGCCTTTTCTCATTGTTCTCCCTCATTAAGAATGGGTTGCAAAAATACTATTATATTCCTGTCAAACTATGTTATCTTGGGTATTTTTCATAGATTCACCTAAAGAAATGGAAATAAATGATGTATTTTTGCAATAGGCTGCTAGTAACAAAGTGCCAAAAGATAAAATTTTAAATTGGTAATTGTCTGTTATATGTAGACGAAGGTGCTTTTTAAAGCTTGATTCATAAGATTCTATTAAGTGGATTAACAAACAAAAAACATTCCTCTGAAAACGGCCAAATCACGACTTCTGTTATTTGCAACATCTGAAATATATTAGTCATGTATGCCAACTGGAAAACGGCGAACCCCAGGAGCAGGTGCTATTTGATATATTTAACCTGAGATAGATAGAGAACAGAGTGGAAAGGCTGGTGAGCACTGATGTACAGCAGACAAAAAGGAATATGATTGATGGAGTCAAATTTATGCAACTTCTGGATTATATATTCGGTCAGGAGCACCCAAAGGCCAAGTGAAATGTTCCTAGAGGGAAAGATGAGGATAATGATGATGGTCATTAACAGGGACTGGAGGAAAAATTAGTGAAAAAAGCAGCCAATGTCCAAATAAATACTTTAGATCTTTTGAAAGCCTGGAGCACTACTGCTCCAGACCGCTTTAAAAAATTACAAATAAGTCTGGCTCCTTGGAAGCAAACTACGAATAAATAAGGGGTGGCTCGAGACTTTTGCACAGTGCTGTGGATCTGTTTTTTCCATTATACATTCTAAAAATAGAAAGTGAGACATTGTTCTATAACATATCACTGTCATGTTTCGCTTTATTGGTTTAACAAATGGTTATTCAATATAGTTCAGCTGTGAGTCTGCTGTGGTCAGCTTTGGCCTTATGCAGTCTGTCATCTGACCTCCTCCTCACCTTCCTGTCTTCACTGGAATCTTTATTAACCAGGCCCTCATCGCTGGCAGCCTGGAGACTGTCGAAGGTACCCTGTCTCTCCCTTTCCATCCCTCCTGCTGAGCTTCTGTCTCTCCTTCGGTTCTTCCAGCTCTCCATTATACCCTCTAAACAGGCAAACCTGATGTCAGTGGTGCAAGCATACATGCCTATAGGTACCGCCAGGACCATGGCTAAAACTATCACCACTATATGTATCAGCTTCTCCCTCTGTTCCATCTCAGTAATGTCACTTCCTGTTACAAAGACAATGCATTGTTCCGGACGTGGTGCACGATTCTTGAGGGTTACACAGATTTCATATTTGGTTGCAGGCATCAGGTCGGAGATGGAGTAAGAATTAATCCCAGGGCCAATGTAGATCATTTCTTTTTTGTCAGAATCTGCACGACCAAAGTGGATCGTGAACCAGGTTTCCGCAGGTCGTTCTAGAGCGGCAAACCATTCGATAGAGATACCCCGTACTGTCTGCTTGGCAATGCGGATATCAATGTAGACATTTTCATCACCAGCACTCGGTGCAGCTGGGAGAACAGATGACTGGGAACTTCCTGCAGCGCGCACCTCTAGGAGAACACTGACAGAGGAGTTTCCAATGAAGTTGACAGCAGTGCAAGTGTAGACACCATGATCAGCTGCATGAAGAGAGGGGATCACCAGGAGGGATCTGAAGGTGTCATCATCCACTCTTTCCTGAGATTCTGGGGGGACATTAAGGATATCTACTATTATTTATAGGACATGAAAACTTACAGAGTAAAATGCTTTGAAAATTAGAGAATAATAATGCTTTTTTCCTCATAAAAAAGGGCTAAACAAAAATGTCCTGCAACTGATCTTCCACAAGCAAATAAAAAATAAGAGTCCTATACTGTTTTAGGTATCCATAGATACAGATTGTACACATTGCATATAGTTGTTTTAAACAGTTAATTGTTCAGTCCATGCTCATCAAATATTGTGCAAATCTAAGGTGAAGTGATCATTGACTATGTTTCCTGGCCAAAAATATGGAAGCTAAAAATTTACATTTTCTATAACTTGTGACAAAGATGCCTGCACTGAATCCCATCAATTTAGCAACTTAAACTACTTCTTGTTCTTAAGTCAAAATAGTGGATGATTTGTTTTTCTTTATCCACTAAATCAGAGATTTAAGCTAATAATTATCCTTGTGTAATCTCACATTCTAAACTGCAATTCTCTTAGTTGCATGGCTCAGTATTATTATAATGTTTGCATTAGTAATATTTATCACCTAAAATAATAAGACAATTAAGTGTCAGGAATAGAAATAGTGGTGGGATAGCAAGTGGGGGCTGTAGCCTGGTTATTATTGGCTTACATGTTGTTTGAAATCATTGATCTGCAGTAAGCACTCCTCTGGACAAAACCACGACCAAGACCAGTAGACAGTAGGTCAAGTCTAATGACGCAGAGGTTTAGTTAATTACAAGACTGCCCAACAAGGCAGACAACAGTGCACACTCTTAATCAACACTGATGGTGTTGTGCAGATTGGTGGTGCTTACATCACGGTGCGCATATATGGAGTTTTAATCCTCTTAACGAAAGTTTGCTTCTCCGTGATTTAAATGTGTATTTCAGTATCAGTTGTATTACAATTTATTGGCGTGTAAATGACACCCTATGGATATCACACTCTTACCGTGAAATCCTCTGATTATCTTCAAGCCATATGTCCACCACAGTGAAGGGTCTGGCCTTGCCTTGGCGACACATAGCAGGGTGACATTGGCGCCCTGAGGCAGGCTTATGTTGGTGGACGGGGTGCTGACTTCAGGCTTCATGCATGCCTGTAGCTCAATCTCATGAAAGAACTTCCCCGCCCTAAAGTCCGGCCCTGAGCAGGTCAAGTAGGAGTTCATTAGTATAATCGGGGGGCTCAGGGACCTGGTGAATTCCACGAAGCCCTTCAGGCGACAATCGCAGAGCCATGCGTTGTCGTGGAGCGCCAGGACGACGTTCGGCCCGGATATGGTCGCCTCCCGCTCCTCCATGTTCTGTAGTTTTTGGTAAAGAGGCCAGTTTTGGAAGACCTCCTTCGATATCACCGTAAGACGATTGAAGGATACGTCTAAGTAAGTCAGACCTGGCAAAAATCTTAACGCATGCTCCGGTAGGACGTCCACCTGGTTGTGCTTCAGATCCAGGATTTTGAGGGCCGGCGTGTCCTCGAACGCTGTCCATGGTACTGACCGCAGCTTATTTCCTTGCAATCGGAGCTCGGTTAAGTTCCTCAAACCCTCCAGACCCTTTGAGTTTATAAGTGTGATATCGTTAAAGTTCAACCACAAGTTCTCCAAGGTCGGCGTTTTTGAGAAAGCTCCTCTGGGTATTTCTGTAAAGTGGGATTTTTCTATTCGTATTTTGGTCAACTCATGTGGAAGGTTCTGTGGTATAGCCCCAAACGCGCTCTCCTCCATACATAGTAGCGACCTAAAATTAAAAGGAAGACTTTATGTGATCACATTATTCTTTTTTTCTTTCTTTTTTGTTTGTTTTTTGTATTATCTGTTTATGTACTAGGATCCACGAGTTAGGAACTTAAATAAAAAAAATCACTAACTGAAGGACATCTATTCTGTTTTTTGTTTTGTTTACAACTATATTCCGTATCATTTACTTGTACACCACCACCCACTGATATATATAAGCAGTATAAAAATACCTGTGAGGATAGAAACTGCTTGAAATCAGGTCTTACCTTCCATGTCGGTCTTCTACACAGCTGCAACCGGGTAAACACTGAGGAAACGTTTCACACGCCTGAATGTTTATTAAAACTATAACTAGCAGGTAACAAATTATGTCCATAGTCCGCAGAAGAAGAAGAAGAAGAAAAACCCTTAATTTGAGGGCTACATTCGTGCTCCAGACATGTTGAGTGCGACAGACGACAGAAGCCTATTAAGCTTAATCCCTGATGTACAGTGCAGGAAGACGTGACATCTAAATCTTGGGCAAGGCACGCACTAAGTGTCACTAGGTCTGACCCACTGTTCCTTAAGTTGGCACCACTTTCTGAGTAATCATAAATAGTTAAAAGGTTGACATTGTTTAAGACATAAAATCTGCCGACATGAAAGATAATAAGGTGTTAATTGACTTACTTAAGTAAATATTTTACAGATTTTTCCATAAATTAAGGTCTCTTAGGGTATAAACTTAAGAGCCAAAAAGAAAAAAATGTGCCTCTGGAGGATAAAATCCGAGCAAGAAAAGTTTTTCATAATCTGGTGACAAGAAATAGTTATTTTTATTAAATGCCTTGATTCATGTATTAGCGAATAATTTATTCACATCACCAAAACTATTACAACTTACAAATCCAGGATTTAAACCAATGTGGAGATAGTTTGTAGATTCTGAACTAACTGCTGAAAATTAGCACAAATACTACAGAGCCCTATGATATTTTCAGGAAGAAAACAGAGATCAAAAACAGATTAGTGTGTTGAGGTGAAGCAGAGCTATGAGAACATACAAAATCACTCAAGTACATATAAAAGTTTATTTAACTATATTCAGTACATATGTATCATTGGAATGAACAGATCTACTTTTAATGGGGTAATGGTGCCTTTAGGTGGCACAAAATAGGTACATAGAGAGATTTTAAGTACGCGTCTCATTGCGGGAAATATAAATTATTTTATGTTTCCTTTTGCATCATTTCTACCCTATTTACATCATGTCATAGTTCAGTCTTTCAGTACTTCTCTCCAGCTCCAGCTTCTCTCCATTCACCAGAGTATTGAACCATGCCTATGTGTATATCTTCTCTAAGAACATATGACAGATATATACAGAGGCACAGAATTAACTGTATATGTAAGTGTACATAATCCAATAAAGTATTTACAAATCATACACATACATATATAAACAATGGATTGTCTACAATTGAGTTCCCTTTAGATCAGACTGGGTTGAAGAGGTTTCTTCGCTGGGCACTGCACAGTGAGGTGAAATAAAACTTACAATGTTTACCATGCTCTTTCACTTCATATATCATGTTTTCTCTTACAGGCTTAGTGATAAAAACATTCTTTTAGACATGAAACCATGAGTGAGCTTGGATTTTAACATTAATAGATGAATATGTGTATAACAGTCCAGTGGGTTTCACACTATCTGCCAGAAACATGAGATTTACCAGAAATAATCAGTTAACCAAATTCTTTAAACTGATATTTCCATTATAGTGCAGCGTGCAAAAGTCCTTTGATAGAAGTTGGCTCTCTGTGGTGGTGGAGTTGGTGGCATTATCCAGCGAGGAGGAATGGGAGGGGGGGAATCCCATGGTGTGGGTGTGTGGGAGCCTGTGGGAGGGGGACTGACGTCAGGATGCTGCTGAGGGGGAGTATACGAGTAATGCTGGGGATACGGATGTGGGTGGAGATGGGGATGAGGGTGAGGGTGGGGATGGGGGCGGGGGCGGGCACGCGAATGAGTTTTGGCGTTTGGATTGTGACGTGAGTGCGGGTGAGTGCGGGGAAGATGATGTGCAGGAGCCGGAGCTGGAGCATGACGTCAGCAGAAGTACTCATTAGGTTGTCCCTCTATCTTAGCTGTGGCCTCGGAGTCCAGGCTGGAGCGGGCTGACAACAGCCGGTTGGACTCCTCTGGGTTCAGTCTGTTCAAATACTCGCCCTCAAGCCCTTTGGCCTTTGTGCCAGGGGAGAGTGTTTCAAAGGTAACATATGAATCTTGGATGTCTTTTGATTTCTTCCCCCAGTACTTCTGAATGCGTCTCTTCAGCGCCCCACAGCATACAATAACAGTGAGTGGGACTGCAATGATACAGGCGACTGTGATCACAATAACATTAATCAGCTTCTGGGTACCAGTAGCACTAGCTGCTTCATCAGTGGAAAATATGACACACTGCTCCTTCTTGGGGATTAGACCCTTTACACACACACAGGCAATGTACTTGGTCCTGGGAACTAACCCATCGATGGTTACACGGTTTTGCCCAGCTCCAACATTGATCTTTCTCATGTCCCTCTCTCCAAACACCGCATAGAGCACACTAAACGCTGTTGTGTTTTTGGCTTTAGGGGCTCTCCAGTTCAGAGAAATTGTATTGTCTGTGTCCCCCACAACTTTTACTGAGCGAACCACTCTGTCCGGGTCTTGCTGTAATGAAGAAGCATTGGCTGCCAAGTTGCTCAGATTTGTCTTCTCCAGATCCAGCAGCGCATCTGAGTTTGGGGAGGTGGCAGGCCCTGGGGTGACTCCTTCAACCAGGCTGTAACTGGATAGTCCAGAATCAGGTCCAAGACCAGGCAAAAGGTCAGAATCCAGGGCAGGCAAGGGTGAAGGGGTAGAGGTTGGAACCACGTATCTGGCTACCAGTTTCTCCTGGTAGGCAGCTTTGCCCATTTGGTTTGTTTTTTTTACTTTGGGCTTCTTGTCATTGCTCGTTTGGTTCCCCTCTGGTTTTGATGAGTTAGAGACAATCAGAGAAATGACAGCCTCGGCGTTCCCTGCATAGTTAGTGGCTTTGCAAATGAATTTCCCTGAATCACGGTAGGACACAGCTGGGACACTCAGGACTGACCAAGTGATTCCTTCCTTTGAGGTTTCCTGCTGGACTGTGTTGGCAGAGAGGGAAGAATATGGTTCTTACACAATAGCAGATGAAAAAGTAAAAGTAATAGAGAAAAAAATTCAATTCCAAAAAATGTCCCCTTTGACAAATGTGAAAAGAGACAACAAGCTGGTGATTACACAATGTTGCATTGATCATCAGTTTTGCACAACTCACCATGGTAGCAATAGCTGTCACTCAGACTTACTAACACTACTAGTAGCTCTCTATTTAATTAACAGCAGCACTCCAGCACAGACAAAATCATCTTATCTCAGGCACAACCCAGTGAAAGGCCCTGACATCCAAATAGGTGCTGACTCACCTGTTCCATTGAGGGGTCGTCCATCTGCCCTCCGCCATGTCAAGTCTGGTATAGGGACTCCAATGGTCCCACACCGGAGGAGAACATTGTTTCCAACAGCACTCCTGACTCGTGCCACAGCTGTATGGATACGTGGAAGCTGACAGCGACGGAGCTCCGCATCGCTGAACAGGACGCCTGACACACTCTCCGGAGCCGAACATCGAAGTCTTGTGTCGATGAACGCCACCGAAAGAGTCGGAGACTTCTGGAACTGGACCAAGTCATAGAGCCGACAGTCACACACCCAGGGGTTGTCATGGAGACCTGAGGGCAAGGGTACAAGTGAGGGTACAGGAGGAAGACAAGTGTCCAGCTGTGGGCAAAGTGATAGACCAGCCTGCAGATGGCTGGTGTTTATGTTAGGATGTTAATCCTGTAAGAGGATTGACATTTAATTCATAAACTACATCAAGGCCGTGACTATGGCAATGATGGTGATGGTGATGATGACGGTGGTGAAAGCAGACTAGTGATCAAGGTCATGCTTTGCTGTCATTTCACACTCCCTAGAACTGTCATGCTTCTCACACACAGAGTGATGGTTCATCACCTGCTTATTGAAATGGTCATAGAGCAGTTTCACACACACAGACACACACACATACACACACACACAGATTCATAAGCTTGTATGAAGTGTACCAACAGATTGCGGAGTATTTTTATATATAAAATTTGAAGTGCCTTTTTTGTTGAGAAATCATAACTGAGGTCCACCTGCAATAAGAGGTACTGTTTATGGTTTTGGACAAAAACCATTTACATGTGCTTACTGTCCAACTATGTTAGAGTTTGTTGTACAGACATGCATTAAACATCAAGATACTGCCTATCAATGTTAAAGAGGTAAATTTAAATATTGTCTTCATATTAAAGACAAAATGTCACTTTTCTCCAAAGTGTATATTTTTTAAAATTTTAATAGGACATATTTTTTATCACCAAAAGCAGCTACTATTAGCAAATGGTGGTTTGCTTATAGTATGTATTTTTAAGCTGCTGTTTAAACATGTTGCTTTGCACAAAATTAACATGATTTCCTTCATATGCAGAACATGACAATGCATCTAAAATGCACTTTAGAGGATTTAAAGGGAGATTTGATGTCAGGATGAGCACTGTGTCTCACCAAGTATCATCTTGGAGCTCTCTGGCCCTTGTACAGGCTTTGCAGCCAGCCAAGTGGACAGGACTTCTGCAGGTAGGGTCAGCAGACTGTTGCTGGAAAGGTCCAAGTAGGTGAGGTTCTTGATGTAAGTGGTGGCCTCCGCGGGCAGGGAGGTGAGCTGGTTGTTGTGCACATCGAGAAGTCTGAGGCTGGGCATATCCATGAGAGATTCCCAAGGAAAGGCGATAAGGGCGTTCCCGTCCAGCCGAAGCTCTTCCAGGTTATAAAGCCCCCGGAAACTGTCCGGGTTCAAGGCGGACAGTGTGTTAAAAGACATCCACAAGAATTCCAAACTGGAGAGGTAGTTGAAGGCTTCGCTTGGTATCCGCTGGATGGATGTCTTCTCAATTCGCAGCTTGGAGGTATCAACAGGAAACCCGACAGGCACAAGAGATATCTCGGGATCATTGCAAATCACGCTCCTAAAAAGAGGGACACGTTTGTGTTGACTTCACAATTTCCATTTGAGCATAGTTTAGAAATCAATGAAGGTTCAAATTAAATCGAGTATTAATGACAATAAATTTGTAGTAAGTTCACAAGCAGCAAAAGCCATCTGGATAATAATTTTAAAAAATGTATTCGCTGTCCAGTCAAAACACATAAAATGCAGAGCTGAAAGCCTGAAAGTGCCTTTGAAAGATAATCCTGCATTAAATAAAATTGGAGCGACTTGCACTCCCTGAATTATCTTTTGTACACGTGTTCACCTCTGTGCAAACATCTGTCCTCATATGATAAGAAAATACGTCCCTGCGCAGAAAACAAAACACAAGATAGTGTGTTTATATATGCATATATATACCTCTGGTCAAAAAGCTTACCTCGCCTTTGAGCCATCACTCAGGTTGTGGTAAAAGCAGCTGCACTGCGAAGGGCAGGAGCTGACAGGGGAGAAAAGTTGACCCGTGGCCACGTAGAGCCCCAACAGCAGGACGAGGAACATTTTGGCCAACTTTTATGCATACGAGATCTGCCTACATGCGCCCACTTTGCGCCCACTAAAGTCAATCAGACTTGTTATTTTTTTTTCTCTCTTTCATTTACAGGAATGTCATCCGTACGGCGCAGTCCCACCGCTTCGCTGCCCCATAGTGATCAGACTACTATGAGTCCCGAGATAAAAAAGGATAGACAAGGATTAGCGAAAAGACTGGCGTTCGTTTCATCTGGATGCGTATTGCATCCCGGAATCGGATAGGCTGCGCAGAGACGTCCCTATTTATTACCACAGAAAAACACTTCCGAAATGGTCATAATCCACTGTTATGTTTGCTTTTTTTTTCTTTGCCTCAAATGTAGCATGTTTATTTGAGCCCTGCCGTGACTGTTAATCTGCGAGTAGACTGGACTATGTTTTACCACAAGGTGGCCCCTACATCATAGCCTGCGGCTCCTACCTCGGGGCCTGTGCGCAGAGAAAGGTTTGATTCAGCGTTTAATTATTCAGGCATCTCTTTTTTTTTTCTTTTTTTTTCTTGGGAACTGATATGAATTCATAATTTGACCACAAGAATATATTGCATTTTGTATTTTAAAGCAAATTAGAGATTTGATTAAAACAAAACGGGAATTTTCCAAGTGCATGACTTCTGAATTCATAATGAAGTTATGAGAAGAAGTTGTGAATCCAATTAATTTATAACTTCTGGGTAATTTACAAGAAAGGAGACAGAAATTATACTGTAAGTAAGGTACTGCATAATTTCTTAGTAATTTTGTGGAAACCAAACAATAATTCCCCATATTACACTGTAAGTACGCTGTACTTATAAAATACATTGACATTTAATTACAGGGGAATCGTGACCGGCCGTATTATAAAGTGTTATCAATTCGGTTTCCTGCAAAATGAGGTCAGAACCAAGCAGTAAATCAAATCATTGTCGACGGAGACTTCCTTCACACCTCATTGATGTCATTAAATACATCATATTGTTTTCCAGTGTAGGTACAGTAAATACTACACATTTCTCTCACCTCGTGTTCCCTAAGCTTTCATTGCAGTGGAAACTAAGCATTACATGTGGCAGGCATTTCTAAGTATGTTGACTCCAGACCACATTTAATGTCATAGGTCATACACAATATGTTTTATTTATTTCAGTGCATGAACAAGAGAACCCTAACACAAGAGATATCAAAGAATTTAAAATGAATTTGTATTATATACAAGTATTTAAATGTGAATCCTTGTTATAGCCCACAAATCTATGCACATTTTTTACATTACAATCTAAATTTTAGATTCTGGATCCTTTTGAGACTGGGAGAGACCTCAGCTGCAATGTTGTAGGTTTGCCCCCTCCAGCACTAAATGGCATGAAGCTAAAACATGATGACTCCACTGACGTTTAGGAGCAATGGTGGGATTTCATGTAACTTCCACAAACGTGACTGTTATCATACACAGAGGTTTGCTCTTACAGCACAAACCCCCCCAACTAAGTTTCTTTAAGTGTAATGTTGTTTTTGATGCTGTTCCTAAAGTGTGCAAGTTTGTTTTATCCACAGTTAATCTCTTAATGTCAGCTCGTCTGTCAAAATCTTGATTCTTTGCAGCCAAGAAAACAGCAATGCTAGAATGGCTCCTGTGTAGAGTGCTCTCAATAAATACTTGATTTAGCACATCAATTTTAGCACATCAAATACATTATATAAAGCTGCAAAGCGCCGGTGTGAACATGGTTGGCTTGAATCTGGATAGTGAATCGTCTATATGCATATTTTACCTGGCGATAACAGCAAATGTCCACAGACAGATTCACCCTCAGATGTAACTTTTAACCTTTTATTTTAGGATATAACCACTGCTGGGATCATTATTGCAGTGAATGAGAGGTCTTTTTCATGTTTCGTGATGAGGTTTTAAATGGAAGTGTTGCTCTGATTGGCAGGGGGCTTTGGTTTACAAACACCTGTTGTGCCTCCTTAAAAGCGAGCCTAAGCAATACGCACGGCTGTGGGCTCAGTCAAACCTGCTCGTCTCGTCTCGTCATTTCACTTCAGCAGCGTGTGCATCCTCACCGGGACACCAAACACAAAGGCTTGTTGTGCAATTAATAGAAGGGTTTATTGTTGCGGTGCGCAAATGCGCATTAAGGGTTACGTTCTGCGTTCATTAAGACATTCCTGCACGGATTGGGGCGACAGAGAGGCTTTACATAATAAACTGCATGCATTCACGTGAAATGCCCCTTTAAAAGCGGTCTCTCTTCGGTCACTCTGAAGGGCATCGTAAACAAGCGGACCGAGAGGAGTCTCTGACAGCTGCACTTTACTGTGTCAAATCGGTTTCAGGATGGTCGCTTCTTACCCTTTACCGGAGGGCTTCTCCGAGTTCGATGTGTTTTCGTTGGGCTCTTGTCTGCTTGTGGAGGGTAAGTTATGTCTTGGAATTCAGCCAGATACTACGAGGACTTTGCCCTCTCTGTTTGCCATTAACCTATGCCACGACCCGTCTCCACCCGGTCACTGACATGGAACAGTTTCGCTGTCTTTCTGATAACTGCAAATGAATCACTTACGGTTTGCAAGCAAAACAAAAAAAATAATAAAAAAAATTGAATGCGATGCATGATTAGAGAGTGTTTTCTTTCGCGGAGGTGTGAGCTGTTTCGCAGTAAGCATTGCTGTGCGCACTGATTTGAATTGTGTATTTTTGTTCGCACCCCAAAGGTCTGCTGGGCTTCTTTCTAAATGCAGTTACAATGGTTGCTTTCTTCAAAGTAAGAGAGCTGAGGACTCCCAGTAATTTCCTAGTGTTCAGTTTAGCGATGGCTGATATTGGCATCTCCATGAACGCCACGATCGCCGCTTTCTCCAGTTTTCTGAGGTGAGTGATGCAACCACCCCTTTAACAATTCATCTCGATATGCAGTGCGTGTGGGTGGGATGAAATGTAATGAGAAAATAATGCCGCTGACAATAGGCTACTGCCACCTGTTGTGACGAATGATCTGTTCAGCGCTGTATAATCGATGCAGAGTATTGCAATTAAAGCTGGGCTGTAGAGGGGAAGGGATCAATACAGAGCATATTCAATTCAATTCAGTTGTATTTAGATTGTGCCAAATTATAACAATCGCCTCAAGTCGCTTTATATTGCAAGGTAAAGACCATACAATAATCACAGAGAAATTACAGAAGTCATGAGCAAGCACTTGGTGACAGCGGGAAGGAAAAACTCCCTTTTAACGGGAAGAAGCCTCCAGCAGAATCAGGTCCAGGGAGGGTCAGTCCACTTGGGGGTATATTCAAACTGCAATCAGGAGATGAGAGATGCTGCTGTCAGTGTTCACCAGTTCATGGAATAAATGCTGTACTA
>VUQK01011622.1:0-12678 GCA_015106715.1 Bujurquina vittata
ACACACACACACACACACACACACTCATTACAGCCATTCTCATTGTCCAGGAAGTGGAAGCGATAGCTTTTTCGTAGTTATTTCCATCACCCCTCAGCTTTGCCAGCTCTTGGCCTCCCCTAAGATAATACCCATTTATCCCACCGGGTGTTTACACAAGCGATTCAGGTTAAGTGACTTGCTGAGAGGAATGACAGACAGCAGCTTTCCTTTATTCAAGGAAAATTGGATTCATCAACCACTGCTTAATGGTTGCATTCAAGCTTTTGACTACACTCCATCTGACACATTAGTAGGTGTCTGTGGTGTATTTATCCGTGTTTTTGCTCACATGTATGCTTGTATAAATGTCCAAACCTCGTGATCTCAATAGGGGATAGAAAAATATGCTGTTGGTTTTCGCTATCAGCAGTTCAACAACCATAAAGCCCGAAGCTTTTACATCCCCGAGCCTTATAAAAATCGCTCTCTAGCTTCCCTGCTATAAACCACAGCAATAAACAGGCCCACATCCACTATGCTAATTTGCAGACTTTTTGCATGTTTCCACATATTTGCATGAATTGTGTTTCTAATGTGTTTTACTGGGGAACATGCGGAACAGTAGCTGATCCCAAGGTCATTTTGAAATGTTATTTCAATTTAGCGGCGCTACAGTAGCATGAGCATAAAAAAAGAACACCTTTCACTGCTTGTTTCCTTGATTCATTGTTTTTTTATTCCCCTTGTTTTATATCTTCCTTTCCCCCCTCTCTCCCTGTTTCCTTTGCTTTTAGGAGAAATCTACTATATCTGCCTTGGCACTTGTTCAATTACATGTGAAATGCCCCATTACTCCTTCCGAATGACCTGTGGTCACCACAGAAGAGTAGGTTAAGTGCACTTTTAACACAGACCAACATTTATCTATTGAACATAAGGCTATATAATAGAACAGAATAAGACAAGTTTAACAGTAATGCTGAATTCCTTTTTGTGCAATTTGAAGCTTTTGTTTTCCTTCATCACACCCATTTCAGTTACTCACTCTAGCCCTAAATGACCGTTTATCACGGAGGATGTTTTCCACTTTCCTTATTCAAACAAGCAAGATGTACATGTTTACACTTTTTGTTAAAAGGATTATTTTGAAAATTGCTTTACTTGTACCAACAGGGACTGATGCACCCTGAAGAAAGTGTTCTTGTAAAGGATAAATACACTAAGATTTTGTTGTTTTGTGGCAGTCAAATAAAAAACAAAAAAAACCAATCATAAAGCAAAAAGTAGTTACAGTCATTATAAAAAGAAAGTACAACCTCTTTCAATTCTAAGGTCATGCGTATCAGGACATAATAAAAACTGGTTCGGGTCCACACCATTTATGTGTGTGCTGACACAATGTCAAGGAGGAAGGATAACAATTATCTTAGAGAAGTAAGCATTTCTGCCATCAATCTGGGAAGGGTTAGAGGTCCATCATTCTAAAGTGAGAACAATTAATCACGTGGAAAACATTCACAAAACATCTTCCTGGGCGTGGATGTCACAGTGAACACCTATATCGCAGATTCTACAGGCCTCACTTAGCATGTTAAATTTTAAAGTTAAAGACAATTAGAAAAAAGGTGGAACAAGTATGGCTTGTTGGGACGCGTTGCCGGGACAAACCATCTTCTCTCTAAAAAGAACACGGCAGCACAGCTTAGGTTTGAAAATTTTCATCTGAACAAACCACAAGACAAGACCAAACTGGAGATGTTTGGCTACAATGCACAGCTCCACAATTGGAGGAAACCAAACACAGCATATCAGCAAAAAAACCATCATGGCAACTTTAATGCACCGTGGTGGAAGGGTGATGATCTGGGCTTGTTTTTCAGCCACAGGACGTGAGCAGTTGTTAAGTAAAGCATGAAGTCCTCTGTATACCAAAGTATTCTAGAGTCAAATACTGTATGAGGCCATCTTTCATCTCAGTCTGATTGAAGTGCAGAGGAGGGACCTTTAGAGAGCTGTGCGTAAATGAATGAATGTGAACCTCAATCAGCTGAAGCTGTGTTGTGAAGAAGAGCAGGACAAAATGTCTCCACAGTGATGTGAGAGACTGATAAAGTCAAACAGAAAATGGTTGCTGCTAAAGGTGCTTCCACAAGCTACTGAATCGTGGGGTGTACTTAGTTTTTCACACACTGCGTCTGCTTTGTGGCTTTATTTTTGTTAAATAAATAATGACACACTGTAATATGGCATGGGTTGTTGTTCATCTCAGGTCGTACTGACCTAGAGTCATTTTAGGATCTGGTAAAGAGCAGATGAATTTGTATTATGTCCTGATATGTAAAACCTTACAACTGAAAGAGGGTGTACTTTTTAACATGACTATATATGAGAATGTGGATTGAAGAGCAGATGCAGACATGGAGACAGAAGTAACTTTAAAATTTGTAAAATTTTGTGTGAATAAAAGCTGACAAACAAAAGGTGTCTGCGAGTTTCAGGACCAAAAAAAAAGTCCCAACAAAGAAACATCCGAATAAAAAGGGAGGAAGAGGATAAAAAAACTGAGGAAAAACATTATGTGGATACACACTAATACTGTAATACTCACACACCAGGACTAGGAACAGGTGGAAAAACAAAAACAAAAAGTTAGTGATACCAAAATACAAGAGGAAAAGAAAACACTGAAAAAAAACAGAGAAATGGAAAAGAGGCAAGCAAAAAAAAAAGACAGACTTTTCATTTGATTTTTTTCTTTTAACTTGAATAAGGTGTTAAGACAGCAAAAATAACATTAATAAAAATAAAGAATTTAATAAATACTTCACTTATTATTTCTTCCTATTATAAATATTTGTACACTCGCTAGAAATAAAAAGTAAGTGTAAACAAAGAAAAAAAAGCACCTGGATAATAAGAAAAAAAATGTTACATCTTGAATCATGCCTTTGTTTTACCTGCCCACCTTTCTAATGGGTGTTAGATGTGAGCCATTTTATTCTAGTTTGTTTCACTGGTGTAAGGGCTCTCTCATTGTAATTAATTTCTGTGGAACAACAAACCGTCACAAGTGTGTGCCTTGTGTCTGATTTATGAAGCATTTAAAAGGTTGCAGGGGGGGGAGACAAAAGGGTCCCAACTAAATAAAGCAGGCCTCAGCCAAGCTCTCATAGCCAATGTCAGAGAGAGAGAGAGAGGGAGAGGAGAGGGACTGAGAGAGGATTCATGATTAACTTTCATTTCCTATGCCTTATTATTCCTTGCCCAAATGAAATTTCAGAGGAGGATATAAATCTTCCGGCAGTGCCCGGTTTTTGTG
Source organism: Bujurquina vittata (assembly GCA_015106715.1). NCBI lineage: Eukaryota > Metazoa > Chordata > Actinopteri > Cichliformes > Cichlidae > Bujurquina > Bujurquina vittata. The sequence continues at coordinate 3,302 of VUQK01011622.1, forward strand.
CACCTAATGTCCAGGAATAGCTTCTGCTTGCCATTGCTCAGCTTATCGCTTTAAATTCACAGCAAACTAGCTGTCTAGTTTGGCCCGGCAAAGTACGAAAGTCTGCATCACGCCAGTTTGTGTGTGCAAGTGTGTGCTGCTGTGAGAAAAAAGGGGAATAATGCCAGCCTGTCTTAACTAACGTCTGTCTGATATTTATAGATTAAAGAGTGCATAAGCAAAAGAATAGTGCAAAACAATGAATAACGGCAATTCTAGTTCACAGTAATTGCTAAAACTGCTGCAATGCTAAAATGCTGTCACTCTGTATGTGCATTATTCATTTGTGACGCACGTGCAAACACAAGAATTTGACGCTCCAGTAATATTTTATATAGGAGCATCAATAGAAGTGAAACTGGGGAGCACGCAGCCATTTAATCACGCTCTTCTCGGCCGATTTCTGGATGGACGCATGAATAAGTAGGTATCGATGTCATGACTCGACTGTCCCTCCTGCTCATTATTCTGTTTTAGTGGAAAAGCCAGCTGTCTATTGATGCCTCTAACTAACAGCTCTCCTCCTTTTTAGAGCAAAATAAGTGACAAGTGCTTTGCTATTTCTCATTTATTCCAGCTGAAGAGTTAGATTGCTGGAGGTTACTGGAATCCCCAGATTTGCTAGACAAACACATTTAAAATATGATATGTGAGACTGCAAAATAGATGTTGCCGTTCAAGATGGGCTGTAATTCAATAAAAGTTGCAAAATATGTTGTTTGACTTCCAGAAGAAAAGAAGCAGCACTGCAGTCAGGCAGAGATGTTTCCTCACCTCTAAATCCAGCCATAAGTCTAACAAGAAAATTTTGTGCTGCGTTACATCAGGATGCAGGGACAGCATTGTAGTGCTTGAAGTTCATGCTTGAATGAAAAAAAATGACCCTCAGTGCAAAATTAAGATTGGACACATTACCCGGTGCTAACACGTCCTTTGATTAAATTATACTGGTTGTTTGGTCCTCCAGTTTGACATTATCACTGCTACAGACACTACAGCCTGCAACATGCTGCACAAAACTCATCCCAGAAGCCTGTAACGTAATTTATCCTTATGCCCCAGCAATATCATATGCATGGGATATAGAGAAGTTATAAATGATTAAGCATGGTAAAGTAATGCTTATATTTGCTGTTGCATCACTCAAGTTATGCCCTGTGGCTGCACTGTGGACTGGTGGATTTATTTTTGAACATACTGACGTGAAGAAAATAGATGACAGTCGTCATACATAAATGCACTAAATAATATATTAATAAAAAAACTCTAACAAAAAAAAAATATCTGAGTGTTCAAAAAATAAAAATTGGGTGCATTCGTGGATGGGGTCTGAAGAGTGGGTAAAAATCACTTGCTTGTCACACTACAGTTTGAAAAAGAAGTAGAAACATCAATATTAATTTTTTGCTTTTTTTCTTTTTGAGCAAAAAAAAAGCACTGAACATGCAGCATTTAAAAACTGGCATAAGAGGAACATCATAATTGCATTCATATATCAAATGAACAGCAATTTATACCTGATGATTACAGCCAAACCCTGTGTGAACTTCATCACTAGGACCAATTTCATTTTAAAAACACAAGCTCATATAAAAATATTATTTACTGGAAAAAAATATTGTGTTACACAGGTTAACACAGTTTTTTTCCATTTTATTGTGGCTGAGTACTTTACTTTGAATGTTTACTAGATTAGGGTTTGGGTTAAAAGCACCCTTTTCCGATGCTGAACACAACACAAAACTCAATATTCTCGGTTACGGTAAGACTAGTTTCACCCTGTCCTCCCGAGACCCAGCCCATTGACTTTTGTCCACTGGAGTGGACATTACATTTTCTTGCACATCTTTTGAGTTTTTCAAGAAACTAAATTAAATCCTGTTGTGCTCTAAAGAGGACATCCTGGGCTTTCTGAGGATATGTCATGTGACCGGTTGGCATTTTGGGAACTTTACTTTGTTCTCAATCCAAAATGGCCAGCCTTGCAGGAAGCACATTTTATGGAAAGAGGAGAACTAAGTTAAAAATGGCTACTCTTTTGTTGTTTTAACCATGGTTATCATATATGAGTTTGTTTGTAAAGGTTTCAGGAAGGGTATTTTCCATTTTAAAAGCAGTTAAATCATTTATGTTTTGAAATAATAGTCTTTGAATAAACAGATGCCAAGACTGTCTTTATGCACTTTGATACCTAATCCTTGTAGGCAACAGGACTGAGGCAGAGATGATTCAGTACAAGATGGTACACAAGTACAAGATTTTGCACCCTCCACTAGGGTTGCCTATTCCTACTGAAGGGGACTGTTTGCCTCCTGGTGTGCAGTCCAGCAGATCGATTCATGTGAGGCCACAGCAAGGCCATCCTGGCAATTTCTGCAATCCCAGCTGAAGGCGGGCAAATCTGCAGGCACCCTGTGTGGTATGGTGGCAGCGATTCAGCCAGTTCACGTTGGTCGCTCAGCTCTCAGTAGGGATGAATCTCCCAGTTTCTTAAAGGTGCCCAGAGACAGTGTGGACCCTCAGTTTCACCCATTCATTCTTGATGCTCTTCAGCATCCCCCCTTTGCTCCCCTCAAGGATACAGATTTGATATTGCTTTCCCTCCAAACAGCTTTCTTGACATAACATCTGCCGGGTGCATTAGCGCGCTCCATGCTCTTGTCATTTCACAGGAATTGCTCCAGGTTTTTGCCAGAATGATTGCAGGTTATCCTCTAGCCTAACTCTGCATTTTTGCTGAAGGCACTATCCAAGTTCCACCTGTCCCAGTCTGTCGAGCTATGGTCACTTGGCACTAGTGGCTTAGATCAGGAGATAGCTCTGCACCAGGCTTCTGTGTGTCCTGGCTGTGTCTTGACAGAGAATATCAAGCACACTCAGGCTTTTAGGAAGACAGACACGATTTTAGTCTGCTTTAACCCTGGTGTCTTCAGCAGATCCTTGTCAAGCCCAGGCCTACAGAACCATTGGGTTGCAGAGGCCATTTATCAGGCGTGTGCATTTTCGGGTACTCTCCTCCCATCCAGAGTACGGGTTTCAATCAAACTATCTAGGACTTCACACCAGCATAGATGTTTTATGGATGTTTAGCTGTAGGGCTTGGCCGTGCAAGCTGGAGTGTCTTAAAGAAGTTTCCACATGTCCTGCCTAATAGGGGGTGCAAAATCCATCTAGAATAAGATATCACACATCCTGCTGCCTATGGAGAGTTTTTTAAAAAAAAAAAATTATTTATTTATTTTGTATCATTGGTTAATGACCGTAATTAGTTAAATTGTTCACTTCAGCTGTTTGTTTTGTATGAAGATCGTCCCGTTGTCCACTACAGTGGACATGCTGAAAAAAAATGTAACTAAAAATAAATTTGAGAAAGTCTAAATTGTAAGATGTTTCTTTGACCCCAAGGATGTAGGAAATTAGAAAGAAAAGGAAATTTGATTAAACTTATTTTTCTTGGGTCCCATGAGGCTATGCAAAGGTAACAGCACCACAGTACATCATATGTTAAAATAGTCACACATTTGGCATTGCTGAACTTGCAACAGTGGGTTGCAAACATGGGAGTTTCTTTTTTGTTGTTGTTTTTCATTTTCAACTTCTCCCATCTGCTGGCAGGAAAACCTCTCAGAGAGTTTGCTCTCTACTTGAAGAAAGAACAACACCCACTCCCCCCCCCCCATTGCTTTGAAATAAATGTGATTTCAAGCAAAAACCTCAACATAGAGTTAATCACACTGTCAATCCTCTAAGCAATGAATGAGACCATATACTATAATCAGGCTGTAATCAACTTATATTGTCAGAGCATTAAAATTTTTAGACATTTCTGTATTCAATATATTATAACACACTTTTTTATTGAATCTCAGCAGGGTGCTGATTACCCCTCTATGTCTAGTCTTACCATAAACTCACATTTGATTAGGGCTCTGTCGTGAAGATTGTGGAAAACAAAATTAACGCACACTGCAGAATGAAACGGGACAGTCATCACGAGCTTTGGGAAATTTTGTGATCCAGTTTATGGTTTGGAAGTGCTCAGGATTTGCTCGCCCAGCGCCTGCTTTGTCAGGACAGTCATATTTCCCATCGTTCATTGATATTCATGATGCCTGAGACTGAGCCATTTGTTCACTTTCTGTGCCAACTGCGGTCCACCCACCAGTTATGAAAATTTATGGGCATGTTTGGAGACCGTAGAGACTCATTACAATATCAAGGAGAAACAGCGGACCAAGTATATGTCGTCTCTGAGCACCTTTGAATTATCTGTCTTGCTTCATCCTCTAGCTTCGCCTGCACATACGGTACACAATTTGTGTGCTTGCTCATACTGTACCGCCGCAGTGGGAGGATGGCTCACACCAACAGGCACTTCAGTCAAATATGTGGAAATACATTCGGCTTGGCATTCTCTGTGTAATTATAGGTATGGAGGAGATCTGTACACTATCAGTGCCGCAGGTGGTAATTATTCTTCTTATACATAAGTGGCAGTGACTGACAGATAAGAATAGACATGTAAAAAAAAAAAAACAGTAGCTTTACTACGATTAATGTTAATTTCCATCAGGTGGGTATGTCTACTGGGGGAGCTTAATGATTGATTGCTTTTGCTTGTTAATTGCCTCCTATTTTCAGTGTACTCTAACAATAAAAAATAGATCAGTACATCAGATTTTGGTTGTCAGCTGAACCTGTTTTAACATAAGCATGTTACCAGATAAGGATTGGTGGTTCAGGCTCACAGTCCATAGGAGTCAGACCCTGGCGTGCCGCAGCACATAACTGAAGGGATGTTTATTTCTTTCCCTGTGTGCATATATAATTTGCGTGTGGGTGTATGTGTTTTGCATATGGCCCCCTGTCATACTGTGGGCAGTAGAAACAGGGTCCCTGTGGCTCAGTGTATGTGCTGTGTTTGCATGAGTGTATGTTTGTTTCCCCATGCCTTGATTGCTAATTCTGCCTGCAGTTACGTCTTTGCAAATTCCCCCACATTCACAGACATTTTCAGCTTTCCTTTGTTCGACTTTCTTTGTCTCGGCTGCCAGTTCAGTCGTACAGGTATACGCGAGCAGCGGAGCCGTACCTGCTGACACAAAAACAAGCGAACAAAAACAGAAAATGTCTCTGTGCATGCGGCGCCAGCAGATGCTTTTATGAGTGTGTTGGCAGTATCTGTGTGGGTGTGTAATTGCCATCAGACTTGGATCAAACAAACTCATGGATTTTGGGAAGATTGAACTTGTTGATGGTGTGTGCTGCCTGCAGCAGGCTCATCTGAGCGAGGATTTGAAACACTGCCTAAATCTGGGAGAAAGGGCGAGCAGAGCACAGAAAAGGCCTTTAAGGGATGTATCACATTCTCAGGCCATTAGCCTTCTGGGGTTTTTGTCTGCTGCTTCTTGGTTTCTGTTGGTGGCACGGTCAATAGTTAATTAAAGGCTGACACAAGAGAGGAGCCTTCATACTCCTGGAGTGTGGAATGGGTCTTTCCTGATTTACTCGCCTGAAAAACACATTTTCTCTCTTTTCCTCTTCTTTATCTTTTTTATTTTATGGTTATTTCTGGTTTAATACAAGTTATCTGAACTAGCGTCTGCTCACAGTAATACTCATTTAACACCCCAAGTTGATGATTCCTGTTTCACATCAATTGTAAATACGCGTGCTTCTTCCCAGCATGTCGCTCCCTTTCCTGTTCAGGGTCGCTTTTCAGTCAATCACACTGCATTTACCTAGGTTGCACACCTGCAAAATACCTATGCAAATGTACACAAACACGGTGTGAATACTGTTTAAATACAATACTAAAGAACTTGCGGGATTACTATAAAATGTGAGTGGGAGAGGGTAGGACATGTTCAGTGAAAAATGACTCTCCAAACTATTCATTTTAGATTTGATCACAGATAACTAGTTTAAGTTTGTGCCACTGTTATTATTACAGTTGTCTGCACCTTTATTGAACAGTAAGCACACTTTAAGATTTACTAGATTTAGATTTCAAGATTCAATCATCCCAAATCAGATAAACTCGTGTTTTGCTAGAGTGACACTGTCAGAAGCGGTTAACTGGATTATCTCAAGTGGTCACAGTGCTGAGTGGTTATAATGGTAAAAAGTGCAGACATGAGAATAAAAATGAAATAAACTAGAATTTTGAATGTGTGCAAACATTTCTTAATACACATGCGATAAGTCTCCGCAGCAGTGGGGTGTTTTCACAGCAGGCATTTTGACTTGTCGGTGCACGAACAGCCTAACAACACTAAAGATGCCTCTGTTCCATGTCTCTGTAACCCGTATCAATAACACGGTGTGAACGCCCACATTAAACTCAGTAATCATTAATTACCCCTGTGCTTTCCCTGCTAAAGCCTACCAAGATGTTTGCCTTGACAATGTCTTCTCAAATGTGTGTTCCTTCATTCTCTTAAGTGCTCTTTGCGATTTCTCCATACCTCCACTTTCTCCTCACCGTGCTCAAGTTTATTTATCTACAGAACACAAGAGCTCCTCGTGGGAAATAACAGCAATTAGACCTCTGGCTGTCAGATCCTTTGATATTTACTTTTGATGGTCTGCCCTCTATATGTACTTGGTTTGATCGGCTCACAGCCTGCCTGCTGCTGTGTTTCGATGGAACATAAACCACTGTTTTTGCCCGTTTATCCTCTATCGGTTCTGCTCCTGATGAATATCTCAGTTGTTACTGACCACAGAGCAATCCAGGGTGCCCTGTTGATTCCTTGCCCACAACACCAGTTCCCCTTCAGTGGGGAGCAAACATCTTTCAACTAATGATCTACTTTACATTTGTTTTAATTAGGTGTATTTAAATAGCTCCGAGCAATAATTAACTAGCCAGAGCATCAAAGTGGGAGTAAGTGATTGAGTAAGGCTTTTTTCTGTTGTGGTGTCTTGTTGTTGTTTTCCTGCTGCAGCTAGTTCCATCAACCAGGGCACGCTGCCAACACTGCATTAAAGAGGAGCTTGTTCTTTCTCCCCCTCTTCTTCCCCTCTGAACATCTCCGGAGGAGAGAGGGGCTGCCTCTGGTAGCCTCCCATCACCTGTGTGACAACAAACAACCCTCCGTGCAGCAGGTGGCGAGGGAAAGGATGGGAGTGCAAATCGACAGCCTAACACAAACGTGACTGACGAGAGAGATGAACAACTGAAGGAAAACGGGGAGAAAGCGTGACACATGAAAGGAAGGAAAGGAGGGAAGAAGAGAGGAGGGGAGGCGGGTGAAGGTGGGTGGATGCTTCCAGGGCAGAGCACAAGATGGTGTTTGAAGTGCTCTGGGGGTCTCTTCCCTTTATTGTCTCTTTTAATGAGCTTTTTATGTTCTTGTGTATTTTACACACCATGTGATGGTCGCTCAATGCCTCCTTCACGGCCGTCTGATGGATCCGTTCTTTTTTATCCAGCTATTCACCACTGCATGTAAATTTAATTATAAGCATTTTGGTTAGCGAATAGGCCTAATTAGCAGATAGGGGCTAGAACATCAGGTCAGAGGCTCTCTTCTCCCTACCACTCACCCGATCCCCTCTTTCCCCTCAGGCAGAGATTATTCTGCTTTTTGGACTGATGTCTTGGCTGTGTTTATGTTTCTAGTTATCAGTTTTTAGGACAGAATAGTTGCAGCAAAAGCAATTTGTGTGAAGAAAAATAAGGTTAGGATGGTTGAAAAGTGCTTCAAAACATAACTGGGACCGAGCTGTCAGGAAAATGAGATGAATAGCATTCAGAATTCAAAGGCACAGTGGGCTTATAGGAAAACAAGCAGTCTATAATTAGAGGACATCGGTGAATTCTGATTGAGGTGAGCACGGAGCCCATTAAAGGGGTTATGTTAAAAAAGAAGAAAAAAAAGAGAGGGGCTCCAGAAACTCCAAAGAAACACAAAAGTTTGCTTTCAAAGATTCTGTGTGATTTCAAACAGTGTACTCTCAGAGCCAGGAGCTTCTCCTTGGGCATGTTTTCCACCAAAATATTGCCTATAATGATGCAGCCTGCAGGGCCCAGAGGTATCCCCACAGACTTTTAAATTAAGGTCTTTTTCTTCAGTCTTAAAACTTGAAAGAAGCCCCCCCGTTCAGCGAGATGTTTCTGTTAGTTTAGCTTGTGGATAGCTGAGCCTGTTACATTTTTCTTTTTTAAAAGCCAAGGTTATTTGTCTTTCCTAAATTGACAAAGTCTTCTTGAGAGATTGATTCATTCATTTGTTCGGTGGTATTTAAAGGCTCGCAGGAAGCACAAATGCGCCCCCGGTTTCTGGTCCATGAAATGATCTGACAGCTGATGTTTAAATACTGATGCTCTTGCTGTCTCTTTGTCATGTGACGGAAAGCTTTGACTTGCCCCATTTCAGCAATCATTACATCCTTTAGGAGCAAGTTATAACTCATTGTCTATTGATGTTTTGCTACCAGCTAGAGTATCTGTGGCTCTTTGGACTGCTTTTTGATCTTCTCACCTCATTTATATCACCATAGAATCACCAATTAGTGATTAACATGAACGTTAGCCCCCTGTCTACCCTCTCTTTCTTTTAGGAAGCTGTGAAACAGTAGCCTTGGCCAAACAATAACAGTTCTGTTCAAAATGTCAGTTTAGACTTCACTAAATAGATGTGATGTTTTAATGAGGAGCAAAGGGATGAACCAAACGAGATGTGAGTGGGGGGGGTTTGGAGGGGAGCAGGAAAACATGAAAGGAACAGGAGGAAGTGCTTTCTTACCTTGGAGGAGGACACGAGTCATTTAATTGTGTTGTAATGGAGGTCAGCGCTTACATGGTCTCTTGGCAGCCAGCAACCCTCGGTCCCCCAGCCAGCCCCAAATTCTCCGAGGCTGCATGACTAAATGTCTGATGTCTGTTAAAGAGATGAAGAGTGATCACGGAAGAGGATGAAACAGGACACAACACGGAGGACCTCTAAGGCTACGTTCACACTGCAGCCTGAAGTGACACAATTCCGATTTTTTTGCCCTCATGCGACCTGTATCCGATCTTTTCATGACAGTCTGAACAACACAGAACCGATTTTTTCAAATGCGACCCAGGCCACTTTGATATGTGGTACTAAATCCGATACGTATCCAATCTTTTCAAATGCGACCGCAGTCTGTACGGACGCTATGAGACGCACCGCATCGATCCGACCTGCACGTCATTGATACTCGACAAACGTCACTATTCTGCGTCCCGTGTTACAGGGACGCGTGAAGGAAAACAAGCTTATTTTCTCTATTGCTTGGAGATTTGTTTTATAAAAGTTAAATAAAAAAAAAACAAAAAAACAAGCTTACTTCGCAAACATTGA
>VUQK01011623.1:0-20950 GCA_015106715.1 Bujurquina vittata
CACACTCACACACACACAGAGTTTCTGAGCAGATGCTGGCTGACAGGTTTGAATTCATGCTGGTGAGAAGGTGAGTCAACACTCTCCACTCTTGTCAACAGTATTGAATCTCCTCACCTTAATATCACCTTGTGTGTGTGTGTGTGTGCGTGTGCGTGTGCGTGTGCGTGTGCGTGTGTGTGTGTGTGTGTGTGTGTGTGTGTGTATTGAGAATGAAAAACAATCTAGCAGGGAGAGGGGAATCATGTTCAGGTTTTTATACAAACGTATTGTATGCACAGGCTGTGCAGATGTATGATGCTTTCATACCAAATACAATAATAGAAATAAAAATTAATGCAATAGGATGTAGTTAAAGTGATTAGGAATCAATTAGTAGAGCAAACATTAAGATGATAGAATAATAGAATCAAATGGAACAAAACTGGAGAAAGTGAGGGGAGGGGTAAAAGAAAAAAGGAAGACGGGGAATAAAGTCATAAACCATCTTTCTAGCACGTGAATGGGTCCCTGTAGGCGAGAGGCATCACTTCTCATCCTAATTGCTCTTCAAGGACTGACCCAGTATCAGCTGCTCATGTTCTACCCACATTTAACTCTCCAAGCACTGAAACTGTCTTTCAGGGTATGAAAAGGTCAGGGAATAAAAGTGGTAGTTGATAAGACAAAAAAAAAAAAATCCACTCAAATCAACATTAATTTGAAGTGGTTTGATAGTTTGTCTGTCAGACCTTTTGAAACAGTCAGTCTGAAGCACAATTTACATTTCCCTACCCACTTGTGCTCGTCGATGATTGATGACTCATCCAGAAAGACTAATGGGAATGCAATCCAGAGAATACATATTTCATCACAAAGCATCTGTTTGTGTAATGGGCAATATTGTAAATCAGTAGGTCAGCTTATAAACAAGAGTTGTAATGCAAAGAAAGGGGGGGAAACTATAACTCATCAGAATGGCATTTTTAAATAACTTTAAAAACAAACAAAGAGAAAATACTGTATCTGTATAATCAGTGCAGCCCATGTAGCAGGTTGTAAGTGTATTAGTCTGTTTTCATCCTCTTCAAAACAGTTTCAGCTGAGGCACTGGGGTCACAGACACCTGTCAAGACCAGCGCACTGACTGTACGATAAAGATCTTTATTCAAAGATAACGAAAAACACCGTTAACGCAAAGGCATCCGAGTATTTTATCATGCTATTCCTCATTAGAACTCTGTAAAAAAGAATAATGCGCATTTCATTATCTACTTAATGTATCTCTTTGCAATTAGGAAGCACACCTGCCGGGTGACCTAGTTTTTCTGTAATCCTGCTAATGACTCAGTTACACTAGAGTAAAAATAGGGACTAGGAAAAAAGTAGTTGATTAAGCAGATCAACTTGATCAATGAGAATCTACTGTTGATCAGTGGACCAACTGGACCACGTTTGATTGAAAGGTGATTGCAGAAGTTACCCAGTGAGAGGCAGCCTGCTGAGAAACAACTGTGGTCTGACAGGGACCGACTGCAATCAGGCTCAGACAGGTCGGTGAAGGCTTGTACATAAATATTTAGTTCATAAACACAGATTGCCAACACATCACAATCAATCTGAGAGTGTGCCCCGATGACAGCAACTCATCTGCGATCCATCTGCAACCTGTCTCTTTGCAATAGGCTACTTGACTCAGCCGGTTTGCCAACTGGCTGTATGTTGCTACATGAAGAGCAACGTTATCATGTTGCAGTTAAATAAATAAATAGATAAGATAAGATAAGATAAATTTGCCACATGCACAATTATACACAGTGAAATGTATTTTGTACCTGCAACTGATAGTAAGTGCTAAAAATATATAAATAAGAATAAAATATGTAATTTCCACATCACGGCACACAAGAGAAAAATAAGTCATTAAGTGGATGTTGTGGTACAGTGCAAGTCAATCGCCATATTACCACAAACAGATTCTATGCAATGGCCAACTTGAGCCTGTTCAATCGCAGACTGATAGACATGGACTGGCTCATGGCGTCTTTGGCCATGGCAATGTTGGGCACAGAGGGCTAGTCTTGTGGAAACATGACAAACGCCTGGATAAGTAAGAAGAACGAACGAAGGCAGCATACATCACAAACTTGTCAACCAGGAAACCAGAGCTCATTTCCTGTTTGGAAGCTTTGTGTTTTGACTTCATTAGCTCCATTTTTCACATGTTCAAAGACATGCACTTACTGGGGTTAGGATAATTGGCCAATCTAAATTGCCCATAGGTGTGAATGAGAGCATGAATGTGAGTGTGAATGGTTGTCTGTGACTCTGTGTTGGCCCTGCGACAGGCTGGCAACCTGTCCAGGGTGTACCCTGCCTCTCGCCCTATGGTAGCTGGAATAGGCTCCAGCCCCCCTGCGACCCTGAAAAGGATGAGCAGAAGTGACTGGATGGATGGATGGATGGATGGATGGATGGATGGATGGATGGATGGATGGATGGATGGATGGATAGTTCTATTTTTCCTGTTGTTGCTGTTTACTTTGGCCTTCATTCATTGCAGGTTGGGTTTAGGAACAGCTCATGCTTTGGTTAAAAATAGGTCGGCATAGAAACGCGAACCCAAATTACCCCTAAAGGTACCCTGTGGATTTTAAAAAGAATTTGGGAGTGAGCCCACGCTCTATAGCACCACAATAACTGTGTTACAGCAATAGCTGAAATAGGACACCTTGTGCATTTCGCTGAGATGGCAGTATTTGATGCTGTGAATGAGGATGTGCAAAACAAAGAGAAACAACGGTGCAAACAGAGCTACCTACGATCTTGTGTAGGCTATAAAATTGAAGGAATGTTTTGGATAAACAAAAATGTGTCCGGTCTCCCTTTCTTTCTACATTTTAAAAAGCTTTTTTGTTCAAGTGTAGTAAAGTAGTTACACAGGAACATCTGGCTCAAAGTTTTATTTTATTCACAGGTGACTGTTTGAAGCTACATGAAGCAATGCAGATACGTCAAATTTAGGTGGGGAAAGTGTGGTTTCAAAATATATCTTGGTGACTACATTTTTTTGCTGGACAGGGAAATTATATATTGCATGACATCTCAGGTGCTTTGAAACTCAACTAACATGAAAGGCACGCTACAATCCATCTACTGCATTGTTCAAATGCGTTTTAATTCTTATTTGTAATCTTTCTTTTCATCTTTTCCTTTCTCTGTGCCTCCTGTTTTTTTCTTTGCTTTAAAACTATTTTTGAACTCTTCTGCTTTCATTTTCTTTGTCCTCTCTTCCTTCAATCTCTCCTTGCAGCTTCTTTTTTTATTTGTAAATCCTCCTCACCAACCTGCATCAGGAACTCATTTATTTATTCATTTATTGGCCACTGGAGTCCTGCGATTCCAGCTACACCTCCAGCATCTTTCAATAAATGTCATTTCCAAAGCCAGATGGGCCACAGATACTGAAATAGTCCACCATGACTTCATCAATCCTACCACTAAGCAATATTCAGATTTTTCCTGTTTCATTTTCCGTGTGTCATCATGGGAAGGCCAGTAGATTCACATGATTGATACTGTCCAAGAAAGGTTCACATGCACTTAAGATCCTGCGACCCCACAAAGAAACGATCCAATGAAAAAGCAGTTGAGAACAGAGGAGGGTGAATGTGTAGGTCAAATGAGTCACAATATAGAAATCAATACACAGATTTCATCACTGAGGCTTCGTCACTAAAATAGCCTGTTTTTCTCAGCAGGAAAACTCACCGACATTTCAAGAGTAAATAAAACAGTGAAAATACAAGTGGTTAGACAAACACACATTTTTGCCCTTAGTTGCATTCACACAAATGTGAAGACAACATCTTGAGTGTAGCATTATGTAAAAGAGAGGTAAATGTCAAGTACTGGAGTAAAAATGTCTGATTAAAAAAAAACACTCTGTGTTTGGAGAGCGATATGACCGTGAGACGGACAACTTTCAAACATCTGCTGCCAGGGACGGGGTGTGCTGTGCCCTAGACCACTTGTTTTTGCTTTCTTTTGGTTTGGTTTTGGGGTTTTGGAGCCATTCAGAGGTGGACCTGCTGCTGTGTTTCAGGTCATTGTCCTGCTGCATAACCCGAGTGCTCTCGAGCTCCAGGGCCCAAACGGATGGCCAGGCATTCTCCATCAGGATTTTCTGGTAGAGATCAGAATTCTTGGTTCCATCGAGTCCAGCAAGTCGTCCGAATCCTGAAGCAGCAAAGCGGGCCCAGACCATCACACTACCACCACGTTTGACTGTGTTGATGTTCTTTTGTTTTGTTTTTAAATGAAACGCTCTGTTAGTTTTACACCAGATGTAACGGGACTCAGATCTTCAAAAAAAAGCTCAACTTTTGTCTCGTCTGTCCACAGAATATTGTCCTATAAGTCTTGGAGATCATCATGATGTTTTTGGCAAATGTGAGATGAGCCTTTGTGTTCTTTTTTTTTGGACACTGAAATTAACTGAGGCAAGTGAGGTCTGCGGCTCTTTAGATGATGCTCTGTGTTTTGTGACCTCCTGGAGGAGTTGTCGATGTGCTCTTGGAGTAAATTTTGGTAGCAGAGCTGCTCCGGGGAAGGTTCTGTTCCAAGTTTTCTCCATTTGTGGGTAAAGGCTCCCGAGTCCCAAAGCTTTAGAAATGTCTTTGGACCCCTTTCCAGACTGACAGCTCTCATTGACTTTGGTTCTTTAGATTGTGGTAGGATGTGCTGCTTTTTGAGATCTTTTAGCCTACTTCACTTCTCAAACAGGTGATTTCTTGAATCAGCAGTTCTGGCTATAATCAGGCCTGGGTGTGGTTAGTGAAAATGAACTCAGCTTTCCAGAACAGTTTGGTAAATCATGATTTAACAAGAAAGGGCAATTAGTTTTTCACACAGAGCCAAATAGGTTTGGATATTCTTTTTGTCCCCTTAATAAATGAAATCATCATTTAAAATCTGCATTTTGCATTTCCTCAGATCATTTTTGTTCATATTATATTAAAATTTGTTGATGATCTTTAAAATGTATTCTAACATACAAAAAGGGAAGAAATGAGGAAGGGGGGAAATACTTTTTCACAGCATGAACGTGTATTTGTGTCTTTACGTGTTGTGCCACAGAAAAACTACTGGTTTGCAGAAGGTTATGGTTTACTTTCTTCTTCCTGCACCTTTTTGTTCACTTGAACTTAAAGTAAAATTAATAACTAAAATGTACTCTAAAGGTACAAAGGGCATTTAACACTTGGACAATCACTGCGCTCCTGTGATTTGCTAAATCAAAGGAAGCACAAAAAGTTTTCAGTCCAAACAAAACACACAACAGAGCGTTTGCCACCGGTAAGCTTCACCTCCAAGTCCTGTGTCTTTATTTTGTCAACTACAAGTGCTGTCACAAAAGCAAATTAATTTGAAAATGCCCATTCAACACTTAAACGAGTTCTAAACCTCCATTAAATATCCCTCACATCTCTGGTTGCAGAGTGTAGTGCTTACTGACTGAGAGAAATCATTTCAGTCAATTTCTCCCCGTAATTCTTCCATTGCAGACACACTGTGACCAGTAGAGATAATTTTCCATCACTCTCTTTTCATCTCCTCATTCCTATAGAGTTGCATTTCTGTGATCATGATAAATAAGTAAATGTGCACTAGCTGCCTGCACGTAAACAATGCTGACACCTTCATTTAGCAGAGAAAGCAAGATTTCCCTCAGACCTGATTCATCTCCTTCCCCCTTGTCTTTAATTTAGGTTGGGGTGACATGCAGCGTCCATTGATTTCTGCAGGAGAGACAGTAGATTCTCGTTCCCTCTCACAATGAGGTCAAATGTCAGGACCAGCCACAAAAACATCCTTTTAAACCAAAATAGGAACCAAGTCTCCTTCTTTGCACACTTCTTCTGTGTAACATTTTGACTTTAATTTATTATGGAGAAATTACTAATTACTTTTTTTTTAATGAAAAACAATCTCTCACTTCTTTCACCATCTGTCCAAAAACTCTTCAGCTCAGTTTGCAACAAGAGTGCCATACATCAGTGCCGCAGCTTTCCAAAGACATCTGACCCAACAGCTCCAAAAGAAAATTGCTGCATCACCAGTTGATCAGTTCAATTTTAGCATGCAGCGTCATAATTATGCATGATAATTAAGTAAATGTGTGCACCAGCTGCCCACTGGTAAGTAATACCAACACAGCTCATATTCATTTAGAAGAGCGCCGAAGATTGCCTTTGGAATGCATTCATTTGTCTTTTAATCAGCTCTGGGTGGCATACAGTAACCCCTGGAGCTTTGGACTATAATAATAACTGTTAGTCACCTATACAGTAAATCCCATTGTATCTATTGAAACTTAATTCTTCAGTATTAGTAAATCCCTTGTGCATTTAGCAGCTCCTTGATCCTTCCGTCCAACAGCATTTATCCAAAGAGAAAAGCCAAACTGATCACACACACACCAAAAAATGAGTCATTTTGTCCTGTTGGGGATTTGTGACATTGGGGTTTCTTCCCCTTTATTTTATATATGTAAAGAAAAAGAGTTGTTTAAGGACTGGCTTCACTTCTTCCAACATTTCATAAAAATCTCACAATCTACTGAAACAAATTCAAATTTGCTCCAAAAACTCTATCGCAGATATTAAATGTTCACTTTTTTTTATTCAAACTTGTGTAACTTGCTTTAGAGTTTGACTGACAGCAAAGCCAGTAAAATATTTACACTGAAGCACTTACAGAGCGACTTCATTCCCAGTCCTACCCTCTCTCTGTCTCTCAAGTTTGCAGCCCCACCAACAGCAACCGGGTCACAACTTTCAGCAACATCATAAAACCACAAAAAAGATACTGGGAAATATGTTTGCTCTTACCTTTCTGTAAACAATCATGTTGGGTGTGTCATCATCAGGGTCCACGCTGCTCATGGACCTCATGGAGAGCAGAGGTCGAGTCGGGGTCATCTGGACAATCTCCTTCAGTTCCTCAGCCCCTTCATCCGGTTCTGTCTTCTCCACAGGGCTCGACTGCTGCTCCTCTTCCTTCTCCCCTCCTTCCTCCTCCTCCTGCTGCTGCTGCTGCTGCTGCTCTTGCTGCGGTGCCTCAGCCATCTCTCCCTTATAGTCGTCTTCCCCGCGTTTTAAGTTATCCTCTCTTCTTTGTCTTCCCCCCCTTTGTGTCCTCCTTTACTCTCTTTAGAGTCTAGGGGAAAAGAGAGAGACGATGTGATAAATTGGACCATAGAACTCACCACTAGGCTCCAGTCGCCCATGTCTGTCTATTTTCTCGTTTTCTGTCAGCAGGCACAGAATGGATGAAATGGAGGCGTCATCAATTCTACTTTTCCCTGCCTCACTCCTCTGCTATTCCCCCCCAGTCCTCTGTCACATGAGATTGAAGTTAAAGGAGAATAAAATGCATTCTGTTTTTGCTTGATTCGTTCAATCATTTCAGTTTATGGGACATCTCGTTTCCTGTCACACAGCACACGGTAAGAACGGTACGAGCTCGTTTCCCATAAAGGATGTGATGTCTTGTTTTACAAGAAGAGAATAAGAATGTGCTTCTTTCGTCAAAGACAGATATCGTGAATGACTTTAAATTATGAAAATTGCCAAGATGGATATCTAATTTTCAAAGCTAATTCGTTCATTTCCATTCAGAGAAGCAGAAGGATGGAAGCAAGAGCGAAAGGGAAGGTTTACAAGATGGTAGTGAGACCTGCTATGATGGTAGGGTTTAGAGACAAAAAAGACAGGAGGCCAAGCTGGAGGTGAAAGACCTGAAGATGATTTTTGTTGGGTGTGACAAGACAAGAATTGAAAATAGCAGATCAGAGGAACAGCTCAGGTCGAGCAGTAAGGAGACAAAGTTAGAGAGGCGAGGCTGAGATCGTATGTGCAGAGGCGGGATAGTGGATACATTTGGAAATGAATGCCAAAGATGGAGCTGCCATGCAGGAGGAAAAGAGGAAAAAATTCATGGATGTAGTGAAGGAGGGCATGCAGAGGGTTGGTGTGGCAGAGGAGGATGCTAGGAATAGGCTGAGATGGAAGCAGATGAACTGCCATGGTGACCCCTAAAGGGTGCAGCCCAAAGAAAAAGTTCCCATTCAAAGACACAGTTTTACATTTGTATCATGTTTCTTTTTGTGGTTGTTTTTCCCCCTTGGTGTAGAATATTTCAAATGTAAATCTGTTTTGATTTCATCACGAGAGATCAATTAACCAATTTGTCACCATTTTCCTCTATCTCGCACATTACCATGTAAAAATACTGCAGGCCACTTCAATAAACTGCCCACAAAGTACAGAAATAACTGATAGCAGATTAAATCCTTGTTTAAATAAAAAACATTAAAATTCCCCTTTAATTCACTGCACATTCACAGAACCACAAACATTAAATACAGCGTATAAGCTTTCTGAGGACAGAGGAGATGAGGTTAGGAGGTTCAAAGGAGGCTAGGAATAACTGGAAAGAGAAATAAAACACACATGAGAACACAGCTTTCTGTATGAGAGTTCTACCTCATGCATTTTTCCCCTCCTGTGCTTATCAGTGCCAGGATATTTTATCCCAAGCATAACTGGGACCAAATGCCTTTCCATTTAGTCCATTATAAAAGAAAAAAATTGCCTTTGACTGATTCATCAAAGCATATTCATCTTCAGACAGCTGGTCCCTTTGCTGGCTGAAACACTTTAATGTGCACAATAACGTTACATACTGTGGGGCTGGAAATCTAAACACTTCTTCACTCGATTAAATGAGTCTGCTTGCAAACCACACAATGAAAATGCAAATCTAATCTGCAGACTCTATAGGAAAAGTTATGATACAGAGCTTTTCTTTCTGCCGCAGATAACTGAATGCTCACAACAATATGCCAGGAAACTGCTAAATGTGAGAAATGCATTACATTTTTTAAATTTTTTTCCAGTTTCAATTACTTATATGTTATGCAGCGCCAACTCGAAGCGCGTACATAACCTCGCAGGTTTCCTGAAAACATTTATCTTGGAAAACATTTCTAGAAGAAATGATGGTATAAATCTGCTCAGAGAAATGTGTACAACCATAACTTTAGGATCAAAATGGTAAAATCTTGAAAGAAGGCCAAAAGGCCTGATGTAAAAAGCAGGTTTTTTCTTGATTGGACATGCTAAATATGATGCTAATAATAATCTGGGGGAACCTACAGTATATGGTGTCATTTTATCTAATTTAATCAATTTGTAAATATTAACCATGTGAGCAGGCTGTCAGCTGAAATAATAAAGCTCTCAGAGCTGAACCCATTGCTCATTTCTCGTTCCCCGCTCACCTCCAGCTTATGTGGTGGATGGCTGCCACTCTCTGAGGGGGTTTTCTCTCTAAAATTGCAGGGTCTTTACCTACTCCAGCATAAAGCACCTTGAGGCAACTGTTGTTGTGATTTGGCGCTATATAAATAAAATTGAATTAAAGTGAATATTACACTGTATCATGAGTTTTTACTCTGTTTAAGTGGTGTACTCCCGTAGTCCGAAGCAAAGTTATATGTTATAGAATTGCCACAGAGAAATTTCTGCTTGATGCCCAAAGAGTGAAAATAAAAAGGAAGCAAAATGAGGGCGGGCCTGGTACTGACTGGTACTGTAGCTGGATGATCAGCATGTTAGGAAACATCCACAGGTTTGAAGATGGGATCAATAACACTCTCGTATGGCATGGATGGAGCTTCAGCCAGTATCCAGCGTAGCTTAAGCTTAGCTCAAAAATAAGAGCACCTAGACTGTGAACTACATTTCGCATCAGACACATAGTGCTGGCCCATCTCCCTTTTGGGGGGAAAAGCAAGTCTTAAAAAGATAAATAATTAAATATTAAGGATGAAAGTAAAGTTAGTGCACAGCAAGAAATTGGTTTTGATTGGGGTAAGTGTGAATGTCAGTTTAATGTCCTCTGAAGTGAAGTTTAAACACTATTGTGTGTGTTTTGTGAGCACAGGCATGTAGCTCTGCATCGGCTGGCTCTTTACATCAATGCTCTCATCAGCCAGTTGTTTGTGTGCGTCTGAATGTGTGAGACGACGTACTGTAGAAGCTGTGCATGCGTCCTGGAGCCTTGCGTCGCTGAAGAAAAGGAAGACGCGGAAAAGAATCTGAATAAATGGCTTTCAACCTGCTGTTTTCATTACAGGAGCACCATCTGCTTAACTGCTATTCCAAACCAACAGTTAACGCTCAGAAGTGATGCCTGCTTTGTGTCTCTGTAATACTCAAGTTTACACTCCTATCGCCCTTCCATCCTTCTCCTGGAATCTCGTGATGCTGTGTAGGCTGGGATCAATACCTCCAACACTTGCTCTAACTGTGGATTTTGCAAAGAAATGAAATGCTCAGGTTGAAAACTCACATGAGATCATCCACTTTCACGCCGTAATTTAATTAAAGGTTCACAGGGGAGTCTCACACCCACTGACAGAGGCGCATTAGTTGGCCTACAGTAATTGCTTCAAAGAACTTCTGGAATCAGATTTGGTCACTTTGAGAGCCTCTGATGTGATAGCTAATCTGTTTATCTAAAATTAGATGAAGGTGAGGAAGAAGACTATATAAAGGGACCAAAATGTGAAAGAAAAGCAACACAATTGCACAAAGTCAAACTAATTACTGCCTCCCCGTGCCACGTCCTCAGACTGCATCTGAACCCCCATCCCAGGAAGCTCCTTTCTGTGGTGTTTGTGCGGTTTCAATCAATGCGTTGAGACGTATTCGTGAGAGCCTGTAGGTGTGGGGGGTTCTTTGTTTGTTCAGTGCTTGTGTTAGCTGCAATGAAACCAACTGCTTTGCACTCAGCACATACAGTAGTGTCGTCCTTTAAACTTTACTTAAGCTTTATCTTTGTTCTTTTTAAATGCAAAAGACTAACAAGCATGCTTGAATTTTTTTTTTTTTCAGCTGATGCCTTCACCAGCTCAGTGTTCAGCTCTACATAATTGGAAGAAATCAAGCGCTGCCACAGAAATGATACTAAATTGCAAGAAAATGAACAGTGAGGAAGGCATCAGTCAAAACATTGATGCTTGCTCCTCTTTCACACTACAGAAGAATAACAACAGCAAAAATGTTGTGATTTAATTTGATGTCAGGGAAGAATGTGCTAAGACACCAGGCTTCAGGAAATTCAATAATGACTGAAAGAAACACATGACATTTATTTTTCTACATGTTTCAGATTAATACTCTAAATTATTCTGATTACATTTAGAGGTGAACATTTATTTAACCACCCCCGTTTCCTTCAAGTCATGCTGTGATGACGGGAAGTGGACGCGATGAGTGGGATCTCTTGCTGTGTCGAAAGTCTGAGCTATCCTTTTCTCTCTGGACCCTCCACAGCGCAACACACACGAACACACACATGCCGTTTTCTTCACCTTCCATCGAAAACCACCGCCACCCTCCAGGGAAAGGCTGCATGAGGATGTCTGGCTGTTTTACACAAAAGTCTGCCTGCAAATCAGGGGCACGTCAGTTTAGAATGCGTTCACCTTTATAAACAGTAAAATCTGTGGCAGAAAAATCAGCGGGCTGCGCTGGTTTTGTGCGATCTATCAAGCAAACTGCATCCTGCGGGATATATCTTAAGGTTACGGCTCATTCTTTTTAATGTAATTGAACACTGTAAATGCTGATATGTTATTGCTTGAAGAAAATATTAACAGCAATCTATTGTTCAGTATGGTTATGGTATAATACTGTATTTTTGTTTTCTTGCATCATCATTGTGTATGAAAATCATTCATTTAGTGTTTTCATTCATTTGTTAACATTTGTTTGTTTTTTCATGTGTGACGTGGTTTCCAAGGTTTGTGTGGCAGAAAGCAATGTTTAGGTTTCGACAGCAATGAGTGAGACTGCTGCTGCAATCCTCCAGTGTTCACCTTGGGTGGTTGATACAATTTTGAGTAGGGCAGGAATACTGTAACCTTGTGATACAAGAAGTGAATACAAAGCTGAAAAATAACAGGAAAGTGAATTCAGGGTGCACAGAGGAGGACACTCACAGGGAAATAAAATGTTTATACTACTGCACTATACCAATGTTACTATTTAGATTACTGCATAAGCACTAATATGACAGTATAATGAGATCCAAACCACTGACAATATGATGCCATAAAGCTTAAAACACAGTATTTTCAGATAAATCAGAGAAGGCTGAGTATAGAGCATCCATCCATTCACTTCCGCTTAACCTGTTTAGGGTCACAGGGGGGGCTGGAGCCTAGCCCAGCTGGCATAGGGCGAGACGCAGGGTACACCCTGTACAGGTCACCAGCCTGTCGCAGGGCTAACACAGAGAGACAGACAACCATTCACACCTATGGGCAATGTAGCATGGCCAATTAACCCGACTCCAGTAAGTGCATATATTTGGACTGTGGGAGGAAACCAGAGTACCCGGGACACGGGGAGAACATGCAAACTTCACAGAGAGAGAGAGAGAGAGGCCAGGGCAGAATCAAACCCAGGCCTTCCAGATGGTATTCTAACTTTGAGGTAGCAGTGCTAACCACCGCGCCACTGTGCTGCTGCTCACTATTAAATCACTTAAATCAAATATGGACAAAAGCATTGTGCTAAGCCGAAGGATCTGCATGTCAGACCACGTTGCAGAGGGGTGTGAGGGGGCGCACAGTTCGTACAGTAACAGTCACCAATGCTCAAAAGATCCAGACCTCCTCTGGCATTAACATTAGCACAAAAACTGCAAAAAAGCTTCGTGGCATGAGTTTCCACACCTGAGCAGCACCTGTGAGTGCAATGTTTAGGTGGCCAAGGTGTCAGTAACAATCAGTATGTCAGAAACATATTTTCTTAACGGCTGATCAGCTAGGGTCACATGGGGGCTGGAGCCTACTGTGCAAGAGGTCAACAGCCTATAACATGACTAACAAAGTGACACAGACAGATTCACCCCCACATTCACAGCTAACGCCAATTTTAGAATCACCATTTAACCTGTCACTGAGCTGTAGGTGGACAGCCT
Organism: Bujurquina vittata; assembly: GCA_015106715.1. NCBI lineage: Eukaryota > Metazoa > Chordata > Actinopteri > Cichliformes > Cichlidae > Bujurquina > Bujurquina vittata. The sequence continues at coordinate 13,039 of VUQK01011623.1, forward strand.
GAGTTGCTGGAAGCTTTGGATGAACATGCACACCCCACAGAAAGTCTTTTATCATTTGAGAACTTATTTTTCACAGTACGAGCACTTTAAGTGGTTTCAGGCTTTTCATGAGATTGAAGAGATTGCAAATAATCAGCCGCAAGAGTTTTACTGATATTATACTGTAGATCTTTGAATGTTTTCTGCATTAACAGATTTTGAGTAAATGGTCTTCCCCAAGCTGTCACAAAGCTGGACACAGTCTTTAAAAAAAATGAAAATAAAATAAAAAACCAAAACTAAATAAATGCTAAAGTTGTGCTTTGACAGTCCACAGCTTACTACATCCAGACTACATGTCATTGTCCTGTAAAATCTAATTCTATGCAGCATTAATAACAAGAAAATTGAAATTATTACTGCTTAATAGCCGGAATAAGGCTTAAAACGTCTTCAGTCTTAATGTGTGGAGAGTTTAAGTTTGATGGATGCTGGTCATGCATGTCTGCATACCAGCAGTGACATAGATCTCTCTCTTGCTCTCACTCCCACCTCTGTCTGTGGTCTCTCCAGAACCGCTCCACTCCCCAAGAACACATTCAGCAGTCTGCAGCCTAATTTACACTCACTCTCACTGACACACACGACAGAGCCCACGCTAGACAGCAGCATGGATTTTTACGCGCGTACTTCACGTATCCACTGCCCCAACACACACACACACACACGTCCCTCACTATCTTTCTTACATATTTTCGTGCGCATCCCAACAGACGCGCAGAGGTCGAACACGCTGAAATTAATTTCAGACATGCACTTGTGCACTCCAAGTGTCACCTAACTGACCAGCTGAGGTCCCTTAAATCACAATTGAGAAAAACTGCATGCCCCGTGTCACCCTCCGAAATGTAAATTACATCCAACCAACACCTCAGCGCAGCACTCTGAGAACACCGATAAATATTACACTCTATAGGAGCGTCAAAAGCGCACACAACAATATTTCAGTTTTCTTTTATGCGTCTTTCGCCACTCTCATCATACAGTCACTCACATTCCGTCTCTTCCACCCTCCGTCCCCGTCCCTTACCTCTGTAGCCGGCTTATCTCTCTCTGGGAGCTCCGGAGCCAAGAAGCGGATTCACCGACCGACCCATCAAACACGCACAGTGGAGAGAGAGAGAGAGGGAGGGAGAGAGAGGGGGGGCAGAGAGAAAGAGAGAGAGAGAGGAAAAAGAGAGAGAGAGAGAGAGACCGCATCCAGTATATGGGAAATATTATACTGCAACAATTCAGACCGGAGATGTACTAATTAAATATTGCCTGTGGCATTAGAGAATATTAGTTAATAATTAGAGAATATTAGTTAATAATTCCACACCCACATGAGCTCATTTGCAGTGCAAATTCCCAAACTTGCCTGGATTCGGGATTTTAGGGGTGCACTCGGGGTCAGGAGTTCCATTTCTCTATTTTGCCAAATGGATTCTGTGCATTAAAAGTGTGTGACTGGTTTTGGTTTGATGTCAGGGAATTGTTGAGGTTGTGGTTATGGCCGTGGTGAGGCTGGTTAATTTGAGTCTCTGTTGTAGGTCAGTTCATAAGCCAGCGTATGCACATCTGTGTAGGCACCATTAATGCTGAAAGTTACCTAACCTTCTCAACATATATAATGCCATCCAAGCAACTGTATAGTTTTCAAAAAACAATAAGTCTCAATATATTGTATATTTATATGTATTTCTTGGTACAGTTATCAAATATACTCCCCTCCAAAAAGTACTGGAACACTGAGACTAATCCCTTTATTTTTGCTGTAGACTGAAAAAGACATTAAAATGTGATTTAAGGCATTTACAAGACAGACAGAGAATTGAAATTACATTTCCCACGGCCCACCACAGTGTGCAAACATCTGGATCTTTGTGAGCAACAGTATTGGAGCACGTGACTGACAGGTGTGCTTTGTTTCCCAGGTGTGTCCGTTACATTGATCATTCAAACAGTAAATAATGCTGAATGTCTACACTCAGTTTGAGATTTGGGTTTTGCCTGTGCACTCTCTGCGTTTACAGTTAGAGGAGTAACCAACATGAAAACCAGCGAGCTGCGTAAAAAACAAACTGTTAAGCTGAGAGAAGGTGGAAAATCAGTCAGAGCCATTGCACAAACACTGCCAATAGGCAGTACAACTGTTTAGAATCTCCTGAAGAAGAAAGTCATCGCTGGTCGAACAGGTAGATCAAGGATAACAAGAAGAAAGACCCCCAAACAACTGTTAGTGACATCAGCAACAACCTCCACAGGGCAGGGTGAAGGTATCACAATCTGTTCACAGAAGACTCCATGAACAAAAGTATGGTGGCTTCACCAGAAGACCCGAACCACTAATCAGCAAGTAGAACAGGAAGGCCAGGCTGGAATTTGCCAAAAAGTACAGAGACAAGCCTCAGACAAAGTTTTATGGACTAATGAGACGGAGATTGTTCTTTACAGATGTGATAGAAAGGTAAAAGCTTGGATAAAGAAAGGACCTGCGCATGATCCCAAAGATACAAGCTCATGTGTGGAACAGAGGGGAGGTAATGTCATGGCTTGGGCTTGCATGGCTTCCTCTGGGATGGGCTCATTACTCTTCATTGATGATGTCATGCATGATGGCAGCAGTACAATAAACTCAGAGAAGTCCACAGAAAGATTTTATCTGTCAGCTTAAAGAGAGATGCAACCAAACTGAGTTGGCGATCCTTCATTATGCAGCAAGATAATGACCCAAAACACACACTGTCAAAACTACAAAGGAGTCAACAAAGGATTTGCAACTAAATATTAAGTCATATTCAGTTTAATCTATTTTAAGGTTGTCTGTTCCGATACTTTTGCTCATAAGAAAGGATAAAAGGTGACATCTTCTGAACTGTGTCTCAGATCCAGATGTACAGTAAACACCTGTAAATAAAAGCTGAGATGTTGACCTTTTGCCTCCTGTGTTAATGTCAAACCCAAATGTTTTCAGTCTACAACAAAAATAAAGGGATTGGTTTCACTGTTCCAATATTTTTGGAGGGGAGTGTATGGATATTGGCTTCAAATTCTTTTCAGTTTACAGCGTCACATTTCTTCCACAAACGCTGTAAGTTGTGTCCAGTCAAGCTAGTCCTATTCGTGTCTCATTACCATAACTCGTAATATTTCCCTGCAGGGTTTTATAGGTTACATAATAATGTATGACCCTCTGTCTGTAGACACAAGCGCCTGTGCTGCTCTTTCCCCTCTTTGCTTTAAAATCCAGAGATTGTCACGTGTCATAATGTCCACACAGGATATGAAAAGATTTGCCTGCAAAAGCAGGAAATTGTATACGAAACATGAACGTACATGCAGACAAAGAAGGTAAATTTGTGCCCACCCTGCTCATAATAATCCTGATAATATAGCAAGACATTACCATGAAAATGGACACACCGCCATTAAAAAACGGTTGCACGACATAATGGAAGTTTTCAAGTTTAAAAAAATAAATCCATAAATATAATTTCTGAAAGTTTCAGGACAGAACACTGCAGAAATTTATAGCAAATTCAAGCTGCTGTTTTTAGTCTTTTTTTCAATCACCAGCAGAATGCATAGAATGATTTGATATCAACAATTTGACTCCTAAATGTAACAAAAATGAATTCATGTTTAATTTTCATGAATTATTATAGTTTCAATCTTCCTTTCCAAATAATCTCTCAATGGTCAAAAGAAGATAAAATTGGTAAAAAATAGATACATACATGGATACATACATACATACATACATACATACATGGATACATACATACATACATACATACATGATACATACATGGATACATACATACATACATACATGGATGCATACATACATACATACATACATGCATGGATGCATACATGCATGGATACATACATACATGGATACATACATACATCTGGACCGTTAACCACATTTTTGTCTCTGCTTCAATCATAAACCTGCTGCACAAACACTCATGTCATGGTTAAAAGAGTTTGAGTGTGTTTATGTGTGACATTTGTCAGTGTGCTTCCTTCAGTTCAAATATCATTCTGAGGTGTTCCATGAAAAGGCTCGCTTTCCAGCTAAATCCCACATTTCCAAACAATAATTAGAAAAAGCTGTAACAATATCATTAAAACATGTTTTAGTCCTTGCCTGAGGATGTGTAGACACTGTTTCCTGGTACATGATGAATATTCATTTCTATTTAAATGCTGCTTTCTGATTTGTTGAGCAGCCCTGAGGCTAACACTGTGGGTCTCATTGGATGCAATTCTTGTAAAGTAACAGTCTTTGTCACAGTTACACATTATTAACGCAGACCTACAGTGCTCTCCCTTACTTTCTTTCACAATAGTGGTAACGCCTATTAAACTAAACAAGTTTAGCATATTCACATCAGCATGCAGTACATGCAAAGGTCTTGCAATTTTAATAAGTAGTCTTCAAGGATATTTCTCCAGGATTCTTCAAGGACACTTGTTTTTTTTTGGATGTTGGCTGCCTGTTCTATTCTCTGTCAAGATGATCCCACACTGCTTCAACAGTGTTGAGGTCCGGGCTCTAGGAAGGTACTGTTCCACAGTGTTTTTCCATCCAGGTCTACTTTTATTCTACTGGCAGAGTGAAAAATGAAGCTGTTGCCAATCAGACGCTCATAATCTGCCAGTACTTTTCTGCATTCATAATTCCATTGATGATGACATGATCCCCATCACCACTCACTGAAATGCAGCTCCAAATCATGACAGAGCCTCCACCATGTTTTACAGATGGCTGTAGACACTCCTGATCTCCTTCATACATATTGACAGCAGTTTGAACCAAAAGTTTCAGATGTGCATGGTTCACCCCATAAGACCTGTTGCCACGGATTTTCAGTCCAGTTCTTGTGTAATTTGGCATACCTCAGCCTTTTCTCCTCATTTCCCCTCCTTACAAATGCCTTATTGACAGCCACCCTTCCACTGAGAGCATTTATGATGAGGCTTCAGTGAACATTAGCAACAGAATATTACAAAAAAGTGCCTAAAGAGGCAGGCTTCAGCATGCTTCAATGTGCTCTAAATGCCCAGTTCAGATTTTTTTTTGGCTCTCTGTGATTTCAGAGAGAGTGGGTTTCCTTTACATGGTCATTTCTGCTACCAAGCTCTGGATCTGAGCTCATGTGCCCCACAAAATGTTTGTTTACAAGGATCAGCCAATCAGAAGAAAGCTTGCTTAAAGGGATGCTGGTCTTAATGGCTTATTTCAGGCAATGGATGAACTTAGGACCTTAGCACCAATGCCCAAGACAAAAAAAGGGTTTTATTTTTAAGCTGTGACTCATGCAAAGCTCATCTTGTAGAGTAAACAAATAAAATGTGGAGTTGGGAATGGCCACAACATGCCCCTTTTTATTTTAAAGTTTAAAGTTTGACTCTGAGCACAGAAAGCTGCTGTTGGGATCTTTTGCTCTTGATGGACTGCCAATCAGAGTAAAATTAGCTGCTTACTCCAGTTATGCAAATATCAAATATAAAGTCTGAAATAAGCAGGCTACCTGTTTAAAACAAAAATGTGGCATCCAAAACCTCCCATATTTAGTTCAGTCAGTATTAAATCTGAACGTCCTTTCTCTGTTTTCACAGTTGATGGTGATGAAGGCGAGTGGATGTGTTTTTACCAGTGTTCTACAGTTACATGGATCGGGAGCAATCTTAAGTATGTCATTTCCGTTGTACAGCATTTAAAAAAATAAGATTACTTCATAAATAATTTAACATGCTAGAGGCTCAGCAGCACAGCGGTGTCGCCTCAAGGCTGCGTATTTTCTGTGTGTGTTCTTGTGCTTGGATGGGGTCTCTGTGGATGCTCAGGCTTTCTCCATGCACGTTAGGTCAACTGGTGATTTGAAGTTGGCTGTAGGTGTGATTGTGTGTTTGAATGGCTGTCTGTCTCTTGCCCAATGCCAGCTGGGCTACGCTCCAGTGTCCTCATCACTATGGATGCTAGAGGCTCTAACTGGAAATGGAATGCAGCTAGGTGGACATTTACAAAAAGATTAGAGAGCCTCGTGGACTTCAGGAAGTCATGCGACTGAATTGTATGAGAATTTAACACTGCCAAAAACAGTCATGTTTCCATTTTGAATGACTCTGACTCTTGAGTGGTGCTTGCCAGACCTGAAGCCCCAAAACCTGCCAGTTTGTTTGTACCTTTTTTTCTATCACCCAATAATCTTTCTTGCTGAATAACATTTAAATTTAAACCACCTCGCTCACTTTCTCCGTTTATTTATGCTGCTTTGAAGCTCGAGCTTCCACCTCCAGTGCCATCACCTTGTCAGTGCCCTTCTCAAGATAACAGTTATTCAGTTGGCTCAATGAAAAGAAAGGAGGTTTTGCTGGGAAGACAAAATTAGCCTGTTGTCATGGGGAAAACAACTTTGTAATGCTAAGAGAATAGGGGAAAATACACTCATCAGGCACAACATTTAAAAAAAAAAACAGAAAAACAGCTGCTTAATTTTGGGCAGGTCCCACCTTGTGTGGTAAAAATATGTATATCCTATCAGGACAGGAGACCTCTGTTTGAGTGTGGAACCAGGACTTTGGCAGCAGATCATTTGAGTCGTGGGGTTTCAGGGCTTTATGGATCAGGGTAATCCAATGGATGCTCAATCCACTTTAAATAGGGTGTTGGGATTGTGGGAGAACACCCTGGTCTCTTTGTCGGGATTCCTCGAGCTGTTGCTGAGCAGTGTTTGCAGAGTTGGGGAGGCTGCCGCTACTGTGCCGGGGGGGTTACAGGTAATATATTAGCATTCACGTGGATCCCAACATAACCTTGCAGTATGAGATCATCACTGTTGTTTTCTTTACTCAGGGCAGTTTTAAGTTTGCAGCTGACTGGTGAAGATTCGTAACTCTTCTCAGCCTCTGTACGTTTGTAGCTTTGAATTTTAAATGTGCAGCGAGCCACTTGAACATCTTTGAAATAAATGCACCCACAAGCTTGCTAATATCGTCTACATAGGAAATTATCTGGAATTTTCACTCCCTCGCTCAAGTATTTTTTTTTTCTTTGCTCTTCAAGCCTTTCCTACTCAGCCCCTCCCCATCTTTCTCAGTGTAATCACTCCTAATTTCTCATCTTCAACATATGCAAGGCTAACAGCTTCAAACCAGTGAGCTGCAAGCCCAGCAGATAAACTCTTAGCTGATGGGGACTTTCGGCCGAGCACTGAGGCACATCAAAGCCCCTGATGCAATGATGGACTAAGGGAGGAAACTGGGTGCTTGCTTTAGCCAGCAGAGGTTTCTTCACTCTGTGTGCGTCTGTGCATGTGTGTGTGTGTGTGTGTGCGCGCATACCAATCTCACATGAAATGTGCCAACAGACAGTAGGTTTACTGTGATTCAGGCTGCATTTTCTCACAGCTGGTGGTGGTGACTAAAAATATTTGCTGTCCTAATTCAATAAGCTATTACTGGGACAGAGAGTGAGGGGACCACACACTTCAAAAGCCAGCTGTTTCTCTCTTTTTGCTTTCTCGCTGTCCTCCACTGTTTGCTGTGCAAATGGAAAAATGGACTTCAATACGCTCATAAAATCAATACGAGCACTTACGAGCTAAATGCTGTCAAAATCAGCATTGATGCTAATGGACCCGTCTGTTCATGCAGATACACACTCAAACACATCTCCTCATGGATGGAAACTAGAGCCTCCACTCTGGACCGGCTGAATTATTGAGCAACAGGAAACAGGAAGAAAAGATCCCACTGGAGCATACTGTGTGTGTGTGTGTGTGTGTGTGTGTGTGTGTGTGTGTGTGTGTGTGTGTGTGTGTGTGTGTGTGTTTGTATGTGTAGTCGAGCGAGGGGTGTCCCATTTTGTGTGCGCTTT
>VUQK01011624.1:0-12197 GCA_015106715.1 Bujurquina vittata
ATCCGACCTTCCAAGTGCACTAATCCGATAAATGTATATCACGGATTAGTGCACTTGGATGGTCGGATGGTTAGAATCTATTGACCTCTCAGAAGGTGAACAAACCTTGGGCTTTCTAGTGTTGCGTTCAAGCCCAGTGGAAAGAGTAGCAACGAAAACACTGACAAAGCATCACCTAAATATAGCATGTCCAAATCAGAAGCCCACTTATAGGAACGTGCACTATTTGATGTTTATAATTGAATTGCACCTCTTTCTCTCACCCTTATAGAAATTTTTATTCTTCTCATTACTCTTCATATGGCAGTGGATATTACTGTGGATATTAGAGCGGTACAGATTGGCCTTTAGCTTCTTTTATTACTGAAATCCTGAGGCTGGCCACATGCGTGGGTAATTCATTCATCCTGATTGCCTTGTGTTATATTTACACATCTATGCGGCAGCCAGCCTGCTGTGGCAGCTGCTCATAACACATTATATACCATGAAATCCAAAGATGAGTGGCATGTGCTTATTTGTGTACATCCTGCGAAGAGGTGTTAAAAACATAATTAGACAGCAGCCCCATATGGATACACACCCTTTCTTTCTCCTTCTTTTAGCGTCACCATCACAGACCACAACGGCCATGCGAGGCCTTGCCACAGACAGATCTCTAATAGGCTTGGCTGTCTCCTTCTTAATTTGCTGAAATTGCAAAATCAATAGGTGTAGTCATAGCCGCCCGCTCCCTGTTTTAGTGGGAAAAGATAAAGTCTATGGGAAGGCAATCTTCACTTTCAATTTGCTCCCTGTTCAGTATTGAGGCCGAAGTGCTTATCACTCTACTTAAAGAGACCGTGTGCCTGTCTCATAGTGCTGGTGGACATGCAAGGTTTCATTCGAGAAAGCTTGAAAGACACCCTCACACACATACACATTTTTTTTAAAGTACAGTCAAAATTATATTAATAAACTGTCTATTATTAAACTATGTGTCCTTTTCTAAAAGGTAAAAAAAAATAGATGTGTCTTTTGTTTTTTAAACCTGTTTTGGCTTTAACTTATTTCCCATTGATAATACTGCCCCACCTACAACTACTGCTCTCTGGATGTGAAAAGTTTTGTGCTTAGTATCAATTGGGTCTCTTCTCAACTCAGGGGGGGTCTTCTAATTCCAAGCTCACATGGATTATGTGACAACATCTTGGCTTAATCTTTCACTGTGGTATCTGTATGCCACAATGTGTCAGTGGAAATGTAGTTTTCCATAAGACAGCAATCCTCGAATTCAGAGATGCTCTCAACATTGTATATATATTAGAGGAGGCTTTGATGAATGTGTTTGTAGATATGAGTTTCTGGATGCACACATTTGTAAAAGTGTGTAAATGGTGTGTATTTATGTTTTTTTTTTAAATATGTGTGCTCCAAAGAGCTCTTGTCAGTAGGATCTTTTGTCTCAGCAAGCCTGTTCGTCCTTTCCTAATCTCCCCTTGATGCTGCCTTTACCCATAATCCTTTCTTTCATTAACTGCCCTCCTATATAGCGCCACCTTTATTGCAGTCTTTTACTTTCTAATTGCAAAGAGACAAGAGCAGGGGGAGGTGAGTGTCTGTGCTGTTGCGAGAGGCTGAGTGGGTGGTGGGTGCATTCAGAGCATCTGCATAAAAAGTTGTGTTTTGTGGAGGCCAGGCCACAATTGAGAGGAAAGGGTATGGGTGGGGTTGGCTTTGTGGTTGATTGCAGAAATAATTTCACATGTAGAAAAGAGCTTAAAGAAAAAATTTTAATCTGGATATTAAGAACATTATATGTTCAAGTTAAGGGGGTCAGCGCCATGGCTGCTCTTGGCAGGAAATCCATAGAAATTAGAAACAGGATTTTGATGATGAAGATGAGGGAGGAAGGGAGGGGGAAGGAGGGTGAGTGAGAGGGCAGCGAATGTATGTACTTGTAGTACCACCATTTTAAGTACAATCATACCAATTCATGGAATTTCCTAATTACTTTGTGACTTCAAAACATTTTTAAATCATCCCACATTATAATACAATAAGCAGATTTACCGGAAGAGAGGAGGAGGGAGAGAAAGAGCAGCTACGAGGGAAGAGAGGGGAGGGAAGGGGAAATGTTTCCAAAACATCCACTGGTGGGTTGCATTTTAAAAATGTTGTTTTCCTGTTGTTAGCACGAAAAAGAAGGAGGGAGGATGGAAAAGAGAAAGGAGGAGGGCGGTTCAATTTTGAAAACACTCGTACTGATGCATATTTATGACTGTGCGTCATAAATGCACTTTATGATAAGGCAAATAATTCACACGGCGCATCACAGACATCACTTTAACATATTCTATAAGCAGAGTTAAAGACCGCCTTGTTTGCCGTTTCCTATTTCACAATAACCCCTCCAACAATAGCCCCCCTCTCTGTCCTCCCCACCTGCTCTCCCCCAGCCTGTCTCTCTCTTCCACCAATGAATGCTGGTCTCAGCAAAGCCCTATACTTGGTTACACACTGGCCCCTATTGGCAGCCGTACCACTTGAGCAAATCTAAGTGATGCATGCAAATGGGGGGAAACAGCAGCATTTTTATAAATGGTTCAGCTATTTTTTTATAATTTGTTTTAAATATTAGAAATGAGTGATCCTGAAATGCATGAACACAATATCTGTTTTTATCATTCTGATATTTTTTATATTTTTATTAATTACAGCAAATTACCCAAAGAAATTAGATATTACACTCTAATCCCTGATTTCACAATACATGCACTGATAACTATACGCTGATTTCATTTACAGGCATTTTTTAAAATATATATAAGAGACTGAATCGCGGCATATTTATTCTTTTTTTGTCATTTTCCATATTTTGCACCCAGACATAAATATTTGTTCAGGTCTGAGGGAATGAATATCGCTGTCAGAAATGTGGAAATTGATCCCAACAGTAATATCCCTCAATTAATGTTGGGAGTTTTCTTTTTCCAGGGAGGAACAGTGTGTCAGTACATTTCTGCAGCTAACATGATTATACTTAAGCCTCTGCAGTTAGGTGTGCCCAATTTCCACACACTAACACCGAAGCAACACAAGGTCACACACTGAGAGAGTTGGGGGGAAACGGGTAGAAATGGAGGACACAGTGTGGGATGAAGACATGAAAACACAAGGAAGGCATCGCAAGACCATATTTTTTTTAAAGAAACTATTTCACAAACTGCATGGAACCTATGTCAGTTATGAGTTCAACATGAAGAGTGATCATGGTTCTTTTTCTTCTAGGAAATGGACCTGTGTGGCATGGCCCACGGGAATGAGTAAGATTTTAAATGTGGGAAACATATTTTATCACACACATGCATTCCATGCAGAAATATGTGTATGCATGCAAATAAAATCAGGGAAAAAACAATCAGGAGCTGTATATTGATAAATGATTTTCATCAGGTTTTAAGAAAAAAAAATAGAACAAAACAAAAATGGGGGTCCAGCTTAATGTTTCAAAATGTAAAGATTTGCACTGAGGACGTGAATCACTAAAAAGAAAAAAATAATTTGTGCATCAATTAATAAAGACATAGCTATTAGTTTAAACAGTTTTGAGAAATATAATCTTACATGTAATATAAATGTGAGATTAAATTGTACACCTGTCAAATAGATTTATTATTATTTATGCTTTAGTATAGGAAATCACACTAATTATTCCATGCTTTTAAATCACGAGTCTCATCCAAATGTTTCTGGTATAAATGGTTTTTCAATTTGAGCCTCAAAAATATACTACACCACACATGAGATTATGTCTCACATTTATTTCACATTTTCCATTCATTCTTCAGTGTAATTAAAAAAAAAAAAGGCACAAAGCACAAATATTTTTTCCAACATATCAAAAGAGTGTAAATGGCATCATAATTATTATCTAGGCTAAAAGAACCCCTATTCATCCCACATAACCTTCTGTTCTGTTTTTATACTGTATTCACATTATTTTGTGGCCCTTTAATTTTTTTGTATCCATAGTAATCTAAAAAAAGATCAGACAACATCATCTTTTGGCTTTTTCATTTTAAACTTTGGACCGTCCTTAAATTACCACAAAAAAAAAATCACGCTGTGGCAATTGAAGTTGTCAAAAAGGCCTTATTTTTCACACATGGCAGTGGGTTTGCATTTGTCACCACACGTTAAGGTGGCACGCACAGACACACACACACAGATATTTATTGCAAGCTTCGCACACTGAACAGAAACACAGAATGCGTACATCAGTATGGATATACATTTTGTTTGCTCCCACAGCTTTTCAGCAGCTACTCTTGCCTATGCAAATGAGCCGACTCTCTCCCACTCCCGATCGTGGTAAAGTGATATGAACTGCTGAATATAAATGATTGGGAATGATTGATAGACCCTCCCACTGACCACCCTCCATGATCAGATAGAAATCCAGATAGACATATGCATCTCTCTCTCTCTCCCCTTTCTCCCTGTCTCATCCATTCACTTAAAAATCCACTCAGTCATGCTACTAAAAAAAACAGGCTAATTCATCAACAAGTTACATACTATGAATACCTCTTCCATTCAGCACCATCACTCACAGCAGCCAAAACCAAAGAAACACTCCCTCAGTTTAGGTCTCATGCACAGTAGGCCTCAACTGGCCCCAGAGATATACATATATGTGCAGTCTTTGCTATAATTAGTATATCATTATGAAACAGCCTCTGTCCTAATTTATGACAGAAACTCGAGAGCGACCAAAGATATTTTGAAGGCTAGCTTCTAGAGAAGTTGAACGTCAACTCCATAGACTACAGGACATGACCAGTATACATGAATAAATCAACTCAATGGACCATGAGAGTTTTCAATAAGTCACTGCAGCCAGTTTAAATCCCTCAAGGTGTCAACTTTCCTCCACTTCAAGCCTTAACGTGTGACAAGTAAGTGCTGAAAAATCCATCTAACTGCTTCTGCAACATCCTGATTGACAGCACAACTCACCTCACTGTTCAGTGCATTAAATTTAACTGCATCTCCACCGTACCTCTGCATGTACTTACCAGGCTCTGCCCTGTCAAAGCAGCACACTATGAAGAAACAAGACCTGTACTCAAGAGGGCCAAACTCGCACAATGGCCTCTTTAAACACGCGCAAGAATGAGAGCGAGTTTACAATCAGACACTAACAAAAGCACACAGCTAAGACTGGAAATATATAATATTGTGTACAATGTAGAATGAAAAAAATAATAAGCCTATGTGGTATAACGGCATGCCGGCGCAGACAAACACCAAATATCTACAAAAGAATGTATTTACCCGACTGTTTCCATCCGTTCCCTTTCCCCAATGCCCGACTGGCCAGGTGTGTGTATGTCAGTGTGTGAGCTACTGTTGGAGGGTCTGTGTGTGATTTCTTTCAGACAGGAGACTGGAAATGGGGTAGAAGCCATTACGCTGGGAGAATCACCCAGAGCACCCCGAAATGAGGGGCAGGGGCCTGTCAACACGCATGGATATGTGTGTGTGTGTGTGTGTAGGTGTGTGTGTGTGTGTGTGTGTGTGTGCTGGCAGGGTCCAGCCGGTGACCTTCTTCAAATGAGCCCCCCATGATTTATTTACTGTGCCCTTATCCAACCTCTCCCAGCACACATGGACACATGATTTCTAGTATTTCAGTGATAAGGTAGAATCTGCAAATGTGGCTTTTTTTCCACTCAGGACAGGACAGGCAGGAGAAAATGGTGTTTGGTGCGAAGAGAACAGATCTGTCACCCTATCTCACACTGCAGTAGCATCTTATTTTCCTCTCCATTTCTCTGCTCTCTCTGTCCTCTTCTCATTTTAGCTCCTTCTCTGGAGCCAACGTCTGCCTCTCACCCTTATTCTCCCATCCTCGCCCTCCCTGCACCTTCCCCTCTCACATTTTGTACCACCAAGACTAGCAAGTCTAGATGCCATCTCCTGCTTTCACTCTCTCTGTTTCACTCTTTCCTTCTTCTTTTTTCTCTTTCTCCTTCATTCATTCGTTTCCTGTCACCCTCACCTTCCCCCTCTCTCTGTCTCTCTCCGAGAGGGGGGGGTTGGGGTTTAACTGTCGTGGAGAGAGATGAATTTCTGATTGCTGTCGGGCAGCGCGGAGCACTCTTATTGGTCAGAGTAAGCCAGGGAGGCGAGGCAAAGGCTGGAGAGGAAAAAGAAAAAAAAAAAACGAAAGAAAAAGGATAATTTTTTTCATTGGGTGCATATGACCATAATTGCACCCCTTCCTTTTCCTCCCCCTCTCTTCCCCTCTCTCAGCAGAGCAGCAGCATGCTATAATTTGAACCACCGGAGCCAATTATGCAGATTAGCTTGCCCCAGGTTGACCAATGACCTTCTCCCCCCCGTTTACATTTGTTTACAATATGCAAATTGCCTCTCGGTTCCAAAACGCGCTGGAGGGTGTCAAAACACCTTTAGACTAACACTGTAATGCCACAAAACTGCCTCGCCCCCTCACAAGCCCCCGCAACGCTCACACATGTGAGTGAACATGTGCAAATGAAACAGAAACAACTTAGCAGGAGATTTTGTTTGATGAAGTGTTTGATGAAGTGTTTTGGGGGTATTTTGTGCACTGAAAACTTATTAATATTGCAGTGTTTTGCCCTTAACTTCTAACATGGAGTTAATGCCCTAATATTTTTTCCCCTCCTGTCTCTCTTCCCAGCATTTGTCCTTCTCTCCATCACTCTACATTAACTCATCCCTCCTTCTCAAATTATCTAACTATCTCTCCATACCCTTCCCTTTTCTTCTGTTTTTTCTCCCAGCCTTTTCTTTCCAAGTCATTCCACCTCTTCCTCTCTCAATTCACACTCCTCCTTTCCACCCCCCACCCCACCCCCACCTCCCCCCACTGCTACAGAGATGGAAGCTAGTCTGTCTAATTAGCTGTATGGTTTACCTTGGCTCAGTGGGGCCTGGCTTCCTTAGCTGGGTTTAAACAGGGAGATGGACGGGCTGGAACGCTGAAACCCTAGACTGTAATTAGAGACAGGCTCACTGAGGGCACACCACTGCTGACACAGAGCCTCTGTTCCACTGTGCGCACACACACACACACACACACACACACACACACACTCTCTAAGGAAAGCTTGAAAAGCATGCACACAAACACACACACTGGGGCAAACATAAAATGCATGAAGACAAAAGGTGTGGGCATTAAGTGCACTCAGCCATCCAGGCACGGTCACTGGCATAGAAACACATACATGCAGATTTGGCATTCACTCCTGCCAACAAACGCACAAGTCTCTAACACCACTGTAGTCCGAAATATACATGAGTGCTCTCAATTTGGTCCCGTCCGTCTTATTCCAACTCATATTTCTGTGGTTTATTTTACTGTATTGCAGCAAGATGTCCCCAAACACAGTACCAATTATGTCTTTTCCCCTCACCTCATCTATTCTAGCCTCCTCACCACCACTCGTTCCTTTTTTTAACACTGTCTCTTGCCCCCCCCCTTCATCCCATGATTTATTACTTCTTTCTTTCTGATTTTAATTCTCCCTCTCTCTGTTACAATTTTATGCTTTGTGGTGGGGCCCATTTCTATTTTCTCCACTTGGACAGATTAAAAAGACACACCACCGCAAATCGGCCAAAGACAACACACACAGCCAGCACCACACACACACGAACGCACAAGTACGTCCGCAGTTGGTCTGATTGCGCTGGAAGTGTTGTGTTTATTCCCCCTCAAAGTTAACTTCATCAAAACAAGGAACAAAGAGACAGAGCCAATCAATGAAATTCATTAATGAAAACTGAAATGCATTTTATTCTTTTCTAATTACACGCATTGTAGCTCATAATTGAGCGGGGTGTATCAGACTTGAGATTAGTTCACACTTGTGCATGGGTTGCTCTCCGTGTGTGCATGTATATTTATTGCATTACTGCACTGTGTGAGTGTGTGTACGTGCAAATGTGTGTGTGTGTGTGTGTGTGTGTGTGTGTGCGTGCACAAAGTGAGAGAAAGGCAGACGTACAAAGAGAAAGAGATGAAACTGAATGCTGAGAAAAAAGCTGATATCAAGTGAGAAGGACTGAGAAAGAGGGTAAAATGAGAGACAGAAATATGAAGCAATGGATTGTATAAATCAATTTTTCACCAGTATTATACTGCCCTCTGTTGCTCATAGAGGGAACAGCGTTTGCTGACTCTGAGCCTTGTCTCTGTGAGGTGAGACTTTCTTTCCCACATCTTTGCAACAAATGCCATTCGCACAAGCTAAACAAGGGCCGCGCATCAAGACGACATGTATAACTTTGATGCGAGTTCATAGTTTGACAATATAAATCAGATTTAGTTGAGTTTATTGACTTCCCAAAGGAAAGATCTTGGCAGCGAGCTGAACAGTGAAGGCAATCATCACTGAGGAAAAATGTGTGAAGCCAAAGCAAATTTGATTTGATTTTATTTTTCCTCTATGTTTCTATCCTTTTTATCTGTCTAAAAATGTGTTGTTTTGTCATGAAGTCATGTCAGCACAACACCCCCCCCCTTTTACATTTCATTGCTAAATGGTGATTGTTGTTCCTGAGATTAAAGTGGACTCTTACAAAGAGAACATGTACTTGCAGGTGTCATAGTATTATAATGTGTTGTGACAACAGTGAGACACTGTCAGGAACACTGTGTAGACTAAAAGTACAGACAGCTGGTATTCTTTTAGGCATTGTTCACCCACAATCAAACAAAAATGATTACAGAAAGGT
Organism: Bujurquina vittata; assembly: GCA_015106715.1. Taxonomy (NCBI): domain Eukaryota; kingdom Metazoa; phylum Chordata; class Actinopteri; order Cichliformes; family Cichlidae; genus Bujurquina; species Bujurquina vittata. The sequence continues at coordinate 8,776 of VUQK01011624.1, forward strand.
AGATACTGTGCAAGTGTGTGTCTGCGTGTGTATGGCTTGTCATCTGGCCCTAACTGCCCTACAATAACAAATGTTCCAGCCTTCTGATTGGGCAATTAAAGGCAGCAGGGGCGCTGTGTTGACGGGTGAAAGTGTGACATCCATCATCTGAAACAATCAGCGCCTACCAAGCAGTATGTGGTTGTGTGTGTATGTTTGTATGCTATAGGCTCCTCAAACTACATCAAGCCCCCCTGTGTCTCTATAATAACTCCATGAAATCAAACACACACCTCCTTACTCCCAGGTGATGCACCGTAGCCAGTGGCATAAAAAAAGAGACACAAAAAAAAGAAAAAAAAAATCAATAATGACCATGTGACTAAACCAGGAAATGTTTGAACAAAGGGCCAGGTAGGGAAACACTATGGCGGAGTCTGCTGGGCCCTTTACTATGAGGCAAATTCAGCATAGCGAGGATATCGTTCCACTAAGTGGCTTCAGTTACACCAATACTGGCAAAGAGGTCACACAAAAGTGGTTATCAATCAGGTTTATCAATCCAGCTACGAGCATGTTCATACAAAGTGGGTGGTGTTAGCATCTTTAAAAAAAAAAAACATCACAAACACAGATCAGTCTACTGGCAGTAAACAGGCTGATTTTACAAAATATAAAAAAAATATGAAAAGGTTAAACACATAATACAAACTGAAAGTAACACAGCTGCTGCAGACAAATCAGCAGTATGAGTGTTACAGGAAAAGCACTGTATGAGTGCATGAGCACTTCAAGTCTCTTGGTCAGAAAGACTGGAAAAATGTTATATATTAATAAAGCCTAGCCTATTTGAAACAAAGGAAGGTCTGCAAAAAAGCTGAATGTGTAAGCTAACAGACTTTTCAACATTCTGACATTAAGATACAGAATAATCTGGTGGATTATTCAGTTTAATTAATATTTAGATGTGCATAGTTTGAGTAGTTTAGATAGTTTTGGTTTTTATTCTTTCAGTCGCAGCCCTGCTGGTGTTAAATGGTCTGAGAGTAGTCTAAAGATTAAACAGAAAAACAGAATTCAACCTCCTACTGTCCACACAAATATAGCAATATTTCAGGGAAGAGCTGATTGGTCAGTAGGCATTGATATTCTCCAAGAAATAGTAGTCTCAGATCTTGAATATAACCTCCTCTGGCAAAGGTTAGGTTAAAAGCATACATTAGCAAGCCTGGACGTTACCTGGATAAGCCTGAATCCTGCTTCGTAGCAGGCCTCTGGTCACTGAACATTAGGGAAGCATTTGTCTTGTTTGGAAACACAGCAGACATTTGATCACTTGATTGACACTTGCTTAGTTACATTTTTGAACTACTATTCCTTAACTTGTAACAGAAAAACAATTTCATCTGTTCTTTTTTGTTAAAGATTCTTTACTCGAGCTCCTGTGCTGACTAGGTGGCAGTAAGGAATGTACTTTATGTTTATTTAATTATTTGAAAGTATAATACTCCGGTTTGAAGAAATAAATCAGTTCAACAGTGCTTTACAGTCTCTAAATGTACACAAAGGTGGGGATAACATGCTATTAAATGAGCATAGTGCACAATTGTAAAGTTGGATTTGACTCCACTTGTCACCGACCCTCGTGGAAATGGGTTTCAATTAAAAACCCAACCTGCCCCTGTATAATTAAGAATGCTGTCCAAGCTCTAGTCTGAAATGAGCTGCCAGCACTTCTGACAACCAGTACCAAGAGGAGCCTGTGGGAAGAAAGTTAGTTGAAACTTGCTCACTGATGAAAAGTAGCCCGTTTTTCAAAGAGTAACACAAACAGTGTTTTATTGCCCCTTTTGTTTAAAGTTTAAAGCATATTTTACATGGTTGTACGAATGGTTGTGGTTAGAAATGTTCTCTGTTGCACCTGTAACCCAACAGAGATGTCACAGGGCCTGGAGACCACCTGTACATCACTGCAGCTGGGGAATTGGGGGTGGGACAAAACGTTTTTCTTATATTCAGCAGTTATATCATGAAATTGTCAGTTTTCTTACAGCTGAGTGTATTCACTGAATAACAAAATTACAGTCCCAACCTCAAAAATACTTCTCAACAGATGCTATGGCTCTCAATCTCACTAAGAGGTAATTATATTCGTTTGTTTTGCCATTTCCAAAATTATTACTAACAAAATGCATGTTGTGAACTGTACATATTTTCTCTTTTTTCCCTAGGCTGAGGTGACAGTTACAGTATAATATGTGAGACTGTTACTCGACCTCTCTTTTTGCATTTCTGTTATCTAGTTTTAGCAGCTGTATAAATATTTTTAAAAATGGATAGTTGAACTAGAATCACTGATGGCAAAGTCAAAGTTGTTTTGGTTTTTTGTTGCTGTATCTTCTAGAGGTTTGAGGGATTTAAAAATAAAATCACATATTATTAGGTCCACTTGATTACTGCACCATGTGTGACCTAAAAACAAATCATCAATGAACGCTGATGTGCGCTTGAATAGCGAGTGTAAAGGAAAGTTCTTCCAGAAAAATAAAAAGAAGTCACACGAGCCAATACTACTAATTTGACAAGTTTTATCCGTCTCTTTGGTATGCAAAAGAAGTACTATATTTAAAAACACTCGCATTTCAGCGCATATCCAAGAAGGACTTATACTTTCTGCAATGCAGAAATGAAGCTCAGTATCAAAGCAGAGCCTTAGTCTTAGCTGTTGATTGTCTAAGAGCATAATTAATGCAGCAACTAATCCAACATGCCATCTAGCCAACCCAGAAATGTCCAATCACATTTACCGTTTCAGCTGGGGTTTGAAGCCGCTCAAGAGTCCACAGCCGCAAAACTTTGAGACCACTGAGTGAGGCACTAATCATGACACCATTAACTGAGAAAACATTGGGAATTAGTCAGATGAGGAAAAGTTGCCTTTCCGCAGAGGTTTTGTTTAGTTAATTCCCTGTTGACAGCCAAGTGTGCCACTTGCCTAGAGAAAACTTACTTGAGAGGGAAAGATTACGTTTTATCCCTAATTAATGCAGCTTATTTGCATAGCCAAGTCATAATATATGCTAATGTGCATTTACAGTAGAGAGTGCTGCATAGACAGTTAATGTGGCCTAAATACGTCATTAAAAATGATTATTATGAGTCTACTATATATATTTCTAGTTCTGCACATGGGTTTCTCGGCCCCTTACATTGACATTTATACTTAAAAACAGGACTGAAATTATTTGTGTTTTGGGGATGTGGTCGATGTGGTTGGGAAGAATGTAAATGTGGTTGAATGTCTGGGTGTGTGTTGGTGTGTATGGTATTCAATTCAATGATTTACATGCTGGTTTGCATCTGTGTGTGTGTGTGTGTGTGTGTGTGTGTGTGTGTGTGTGTGTGTGAGAGGGCGTGTGTGTGCGTGCGTGCGTGTGCGTGCG
>VUQK01011626.1:0-22485 GCA_015106715.1 Bujurquina vittata
TGCTAGCTAAAAGAGCAGCTGCTCCAGGGAGAGCAAAGAATGCACGATAACTTCACTCAGATGGAGAAAGATGTAAGAAAGAGGAAGGAGAGAGCAGCAGCAGATCAGCTGATCACAGCAACATCATTTACTGGAGGCTCAGTTAGTGTTACGCAAAAATACCTGTTACAGACATCGTTCTAAGAGCTACTTTTACTTTCTTACTTTGAGTAGATTTCAGAGCCTGTACTTTTTTGCTTTTACTTGAGTAAAGAAGGTGAACCAGTACTTCGACTTTTACCAGAGTAGTTTTTAACACAAGTACTTGTACTTCTACTTAAGTACAGAATGTCAGTACTTTTGCCAGCTCTGGTTGTTTGAGCGTTACCTACCTCTTTATGCTTGAATGATTCATAGCTCAGTGTTAAGTAGCTCATCAAACAAAAATGTTCCCCTGAAAATGGTCAGGTACAACAGGACTGAACATGAGTGAAAAAGCAGCCAATGTGCAAAAAAAACCCAAAACAAACTTTGAAAGACCTTCAGAAAGCCTGCTATTGCTCAAGACCACTTTAAAATACATACCAGAAAGTCTGGCTCCTTAGAAGAAAAATATAGTGGCTCAAGACTTCAGTACTGTTTGTGCCTATATACTGTATAAACAAATGGTATCCAGCCATGTTCAGATTATATGACCTATCCGTAGTAGCAGCAACAATAATAACAACAAACAAAAACAGACTTTTGCTACTGAACCCGCTGTGAATATTTCCCTCGGCTTCACAGATTACGTTTGTGCTGTGAAATACTTGGTTCCCTGCAAGCAAGCGTCTGAGTTCCTTTAAAAATGCACAATGTCTTAGTTTGAAGTAAGTCTTCCTACAGACTTGGCGATGTAAAGGAAGCTTGGCTGTCTCTATTTTGAGGGAGCCGTTTATTTTTGGGAGACGCACCCTGTTTCATCCCTGCTGAGAAGTGGAGCAACAGGGGGTTCTTGTTGTCTGAGTTCTCCATGTAAGTTTTACTGCAACAGTAACACAGGTAAAGCAGGTGTCTGTGGCTATCAGCAGTCAGGCAGCATCACTGAAGAGACAGGTGTTTGTTTTTTGTTTTGTTTTGTTTTTAACATTTTTTTTAGGTTGAGCAGAAAGGACACTGATTAGGTTGGAAATCATAATTAACAGAAAAATGGCAAAAACATTTCCCCAGATCCAAAACTCTGAGAAGACAAATCAGCCAATTTCCAGCAGTTCTATCAGAACTATGAGTTTACTAACTGATTAATCAACAAATCAAATCTGCACCAGTTTAGATATTCAGCTGCGGTTTCAGTTGATATTAAAGTTTAAGATTAAAATCATTCATTTTCTTGGTGTTCAGCATTCAGCTCAGATTTCTTTTAATTAAATTATCAACTGCAGGTGATAAACTCCTCATAAGATTCCATTCTGTTGTATAATAAGAAATATTCTTATTTTTTAAAGCAGTCGATCACGGTGAACTCGTGAGCCCCTTCCTACTGTATCTTTACTTCTGTAAGACGCAGCCTCTTTGGGGTGCTTTTTTTATACCCAGTCATGCCACTGACCTGTTCCTACTTAACCTAATTAATTGTCTCAGTCTTTTGTTGCCCCTGTCCCAGCTCTTTGTTGTCTTTGCGCTATTTCCAGCTAAATATGTTGTTTAAATCATTTGCAAATTTACATTTTACACAATCCCAACTTCTTCTTATTTTGTTTTGTAGCACAGCCCATATGTTGTGTGTACTTGGCGTCCCTGTAAGGCATGTTGTTTGACTGTGTTTGAAGTCAAATGTGTTTGCATGTGTTCAGAATGGCACCACTGCATGATGCAGCAAAAACAACAAACAATAAATAAAAACCACACCAGCCTTCCTGTTGAGCCACACTGATCTCACTACAGGAGCTGTCTGGTTTGTAGTCTTCACAGTTGAGGGAGGAATTTATGTTTTAAGGAAACCTTTTCCTGTGACGTGTTTTTGAAGGATGATGCATACCTTCCAAATGAGTATATCATTGCCCTTTTCTCTCTTTTCCTCTATTGCTGTGTAACTGCCATGCACCCAAATGAAATCTCTGCAACACAGGCGCGACCTCATTGTGTGTTTCAGAAAGCGAGAAAGTGATTTACATCCCTGCGAGCATCTGTGTTACATGTAGGTGAGATTCTGCGTGTGTCGGGTTGCTTTCAGCTCAAACAGATCAGGAAAGTGATCCAGATAATTACCTACATATTTACTGAGCCACATGAAGTATAACAGTTGTTTTTAGTGTCTCCGCCGAATCAATATTTATTTCATCAAAGCACAATTACCTTTTTTTCCCCTCACTTGTGTGCTCAATAATAAGTTAAACTGCTTGTTATTCATAAAGCAAACTGAGGATGTTTGATGGGAAAATGGAATCAAGTTATAAAGAGTCATAAATGCTCATCAGCTGTAAAAAAACAAAACAAAACCCAAAACAAATCTAAGAATATTTGCTGCAGTGCAGTTTATTGCTTTCTCATGAATGTATTTTGAGAGATATTACAACCCCTTTGCTACTATTATGTTTGTGTATAAACCTTTGCACAAACACAAATCCTACATATTAGTTAATAAGACAGAGCTGATGTGTCATTGTTGTGAGTCACCTTTTTTCTTTGTAGCTTAAAAAAGGGGGGGGATTCTGATTTGATGTATTGAAATTCACTTTATGAGGAATTTAAATCAAATAGTTTAAAGATGGACAAGCTTTGTGTATTTCCCTTATTTATATGAAATGCTCCTGTATTTCTCCACGTGTCATATGTGCATAATGACCACCTAATGGCTCGTTTGGTGTGCCTCACAATCCCCTTTCTTTTGTTGTAGTTGTTATTTATTTCGGAAGCAGCTAGAAAATATGGAATGACAGTGGAATTCAGTCACTTATACTGTAGTGATGACAGGCAAAATAATCATTAGTTATGCAAAGCAGGCTCTTCTGAGTTAATCTTATCGTGACTGTGAGGTCAGTGATCAAAGTGTCTGGCAGTGGGAGCAAAGACTGACAAGTGACCTGATAGCAGCACAACCAGCTGCTTTTTCCACACTCACACCAGTTTCTGTTTCAGTTTGACTCCAGTCTCGCCTTGGGTTATTGTTTGGAAGTGGGTACCTTCAATGGAGTTTATTTTGTTTTAAATTTTAATCTGACCAATCCAGATACAGTACTGTGCAAAAGTCTCAAGCCACACCTCCTTTCTTTATATTTTGAGTAGTGCTGAGCAAAAGTTTGCCAGGATTTCTGAGGGTCTTTTCAAACTTTTCAGTGGACATTGGCTGCTTTTTCACTCATTTTCAGTCCAGTGTTTGTCCCGAATATTTTCAGAGGAATGTTTTTGCTTCAGCCTTAACACTGATCTGTGAATAATTAGACTATAAAAAGGCACCTAATTCAAGGGATCAACCAGTGTTGTGTCTACAGATAATAAGACAGCTGAGCAAAGAACCAATTTTAAATTGTACCTTATCTACTTTGCTGCTAAAAGCACATAATTTGTTCCCATTTCTTAATTTGAATCCATGAAAAATGCCAAAGATAACACTGTATTATAGACATAAAATAGCTTTTTTTTTTTTGGACCAACATGGTGATTCCCAAAAAGCTATTAGTTTAAGTTGACATATCTGAGCAAGGTCTGCAGCGTATTCTTTAAAAGTTTAAGAAAACTGAGCAAAGGGAAGACAAAAGAACTAATGGCAGGCCTAAAACCCTATCTATAGCAGATGAGCAGTATCTGAAAGTCACATCCTTAAGAAATAGGAAGAAATTCAGCAAAGACCTGACACAGGACCTCAGAGATGCATCTGACACACTGTTTGCTGAAGCCTCCTCAGAAATGGTCTCAGTGGAAGGGTGGCTGTCAAGAAGCCATTCTAAAGAATGAGAAACAGGGTGAAAAGGCTGGGGTATGCCAAATTACACAAGAAGTGGACTGAAAATCAGTGGCAACAGGTCTGATGGCATGATAAATCCAAATTTAAAATTTGGATTTATCAGTGTCTACAGCCACACTGTTGTACCAGAGGCTCTGTCATGGTTTGGGGCTGCATTTCAGCCAGTGGTGTTTGAGATCTTGTCAAAAATGATGGAATTATGAACACAGAAAAGTGCCATCAATTTTGATCACCCATGCAATACCATCTGGAAAGTCTCTGATTGGCAACGGCTTCATTTTTCAGCATGACAACGATCCCAAACGCACTGCCAACCCTTTGTTGGTGCAGTGGGTCCTGGGTTCCTCCTGGTGCACAACAATGCCTGGCTCGTGTAGTGAGAGTATGTGGGCAGTTTCTGGAGGATGAACACCTCTGGGACATTATGTTTGACACTGTTTAATTTCCATCAAGCAATGTGTTATCCTTTCGTTCCTAACACATTAGCTAGTCCATATCAGTATAGGTATCCAGCATGATTTTTTTTCACATTGAGATCTGATGTGTTTTCAAAGAGTCCCTTAAATCTTTTTTGAGCAGTGTATTTTATGGGCAAAAACGGCTTTCCTGACATTATTGTTGTTTCATATAATCTGTGCCACAGTATGTTTATATGTTATAAGCTGGTGTGAATTAATATTTTTGCTGTCTAGCTCCTTTCACTTATATCCATTGAGGATGGCCTGATGAGCGCCCTCTAGTGTGACAGTTTTTTGACATTAATGGGATCATAAGAGGCTCTGTGTATATTGGCTGTGGTCTTGCTTTTTTGTTTTCCAGTTGCTCTGACTGCTCATTTGAAGCAGACTGACCTTTGGTTAGTGAGCCTTAAAGAGGCAGAAGCTAAAAGTGTCAGACATTAAGTGCTGCAGAGATCACTTGCTGCAGAAATGTACAGTATGGGGGATTTTTTTGTCTTTTTAACAACAAAAAAGCACATAAAACTTTTCCAGTAGACCCCAAAATAAAATTATGAACCTGTGTAAATGAAGATAACAGGCACTCCTGATTATGTATAATGTATTTATCATGTTAGGTGTTCAGCTTTCTCCAATTTCATTCCAAACTGGAAAAAAATTCCAATGTGCTTCAGCCTTGTGTGGTATATATCCACACTTGCAGTGAAATGGAAAAAAGTGTCTCTCTTTTTCACATTCCTACTGGCCTGTGAGGAAATGAGGAAAGAACAGTGGCAAGCTGGAAGCAGACAGACAAAATGATGCTCTTATCTCAAATCCTTAATAGATCACCCCAAACATGATTTACAACAGGCATAAAGGAAGGTTTATGGAAAGCTTCGCTCTCTTTGGAAGTGCAGTGCAGCAAATGCAGCGATGCAGAGAAACAAAACAGATATTTTTCATTGTTTCTTCAACACTCCAATATTATCATTCTTTGATATAGTGTAGATCTGACTTCAGCGAGCTGAGCTGAAGATTTAACGATCAGTATGAGGCTCTTGGACCTCACTAGACCCACATATTCAGCGATTTCAAAAGCACATTGATTCAGGGGCATGAGCAGTGACTGAGAAAAAACACATCATCTGCCTGCTTGATAAATCAATTTGGAAAAAAAAAAGACATTTTATATTGTCAGAGCTACAGACTGGTCTCTCCTCTTACTGTTAACACTGATTCAGTTATACTATTATTGCTAATAATTTCTTAGCTGTTGATCTTAAACCTACTGTTATAAAATTGAAAAGCATCTCCATATAGCATAAAATGTATCCTTACAGCAGGAATCTCTCTGTAACTTAAACTTAAATTTGCACTGACTGAACTAACCAAAGCTTTTTTTAGATAAAGCTGAAGTTATTGTACTCGACCCTACAAACCTTAGAAACATGGTGTCTAACCAGTATACTTACTCTGGATTGCATTACCTCCAGTAACACTGTGAGGAATCTTGGAGTGATTTCTGACCAGGGTATTAGACACAAATGCTGGACTGCTTTCTTACATTTGTGCAATATCTCTAAAATTAGAAACATCCTGTCTCAGTGTAATGCTGAAAAATTAGTTCATGCTTTTATTACTATGCATTTATCGGACTATTGTAATTCATTATGATCAGATTGTCCTAAAAAACTCCCTGAAAAGCCTTCAGCTGATCCAAAATGCTGCAGCTAGAGTACTGACAGGGACTATAAATGAGGGACTAGAAAGAGAAATTGTGTTTCTCCCATATTGGCTTCTCTTTACTGGCTCCCTCTTAAATCCAGAATCAAATTTAAAATCCTTCTTCTTACATGCAAGGTCTTGAATAGTCAGGGGTTAGGGTTAGGGTTAGGGTTAGGGTTAGGCTCATATCACCCCAATATAGCACTTTACTCCCCGACTGCTGGCTTAATTGTGGCAGGATACTTAAGAGTAGAATGGGAGGTAGAGCCTTCAGCTTCTGGACTCCTCTTCTGTGGAACCAGCTCCCAGTTTGGATTTGGGAGACAACACCCTTTCCATTTTTAAGTTTAGGCTTAAAACCTTCCTTTTTTGATAAAGCTTATAATTAGGGCTGGATCAGATGTCCCTGAACCCTCCCTTAGTTATTCTGCTATAGGCCTAGGCTATGTGTTTCTTATTCATTCTCCTCTTTTCTCTCTCTGTTTATACTCCACTCTGCATTGAAGCAGTAGTTATTATTAATCTCTGTCTCTTCACAGTGTGTCTTTTGTGCTGTTTCCTTTCCCCCCCCCCACCTAAAGCAGTTGCAGCAGATGACTGCCCCTTGGACAGTGTGTTCAATCATTACGAGTATTTTAATCTAAAATGACCAAATATCTCTTGAATAACACTTGAGACTTGAGACAGACAATACAGTAATTGGGAATAAATCAAATTAAGGTATTTGCTTTTTTTGTTTGTTTCAGCCTAACTTGATGAAGTATAGTATATAGAAATTTAAAGTAAAGTCATACCTGAGCTTAGTCTCCATCATATTCCTGTGCTTTTCCTCCAAACCAGCTTAACTGTACTATCGTCATCAAACAGCTGTCATGGTTTACTTCTTTCTTGGCATTTATTCCACCATACTCTTAGCCTTTGCCTGGGTTTTAAATGTCGGTGAGGGCCTGTCAAAGGTACTATGCAGGGAAGATAAAACATTTTCATGAGGCTACTGGGCAGCAGCAGCTTGAACTTGGCAGATAAGTGTGAGCTTTGAATTTATACATTATTCACAAAACTGACATCTGTGTTCTCAGAGCCAAAGGCTGTACCTTGGGCGAGTTTGAAAAATTATATGTTTGCAAGGTGGCAAAGGGTTATGTGCAGTTAAAAACAGCCCTCATGTTTTACCAATCACCTTAGGTGGGGACAGGGAGCCAGGCTGTTATTTGTAGCCTTATAAAACCCATTTCAAAAAGTGTGATGACTAATCTTGCCATAATGACAGCACCACCCCTGGAACCTCAGCTCCCAGACACATCTGTGCTCAATTACTGCAAATAATTCAACCAGCAACAGCATCTTAATAGGTGGGTGGTGGAGTGATGGCAGAAGGAACGGGAAGAGGAGGAGAAGGCCAGAGAGGAGCAGAGGTTGAAGAGTGAAGTGGAAAAGATGTAGTTTGCAGAAATGTGAGTTTTATTGTATGTGTGAGCAGAGCGGAATCTGAAACGTTTTAACTCGTTAAACTTTTGGCTAAGTAAATTTTATTATTCTTCTTGAAGTAGGAATTGTCATTCTTGGAGTGCTGGTGTCTAAAAATGTCCCCGCATGCATGAGTGCGATGGACTGAGAGGACGGCAGAAGTTGACTGCACATGTCCAAGTGACAAAGTCATTTTAACAAACACTTTTATGTGAGCTAACCTGGAGCAACACATTCAGTATGCATCCCCTACACGCTACCGGTAGGAACCAAAAACTATATTAGAAACTACTGAACCTCACATGAAATCCAATGCACTCTGGTTATAAAAATGCTAATATTTATGTGAGTATGCAATCTCTCAGTTTCCTTGCACTGTAAGGAGTGACGAGTAAAACTTCATTATGTGTGTGTACTGGGAGGGATTTTGTGGATTTGATTGGTGTGGTGTGTGGCAATAATCCCTCTGGTCCCTGCACACATTGTAACCTGTCTACACCATCTCTCTCTGTCATAGTAAACCATAAATGATATGTCACCCCCCGTGCACCCCTCAAAGTGCGTCTTAAATTAAAGAATCAAGATGTGATTGAAGTGCAGACTTTCAGCTTTGATTCAAGGGGTTTATCAACAATTTTACTTTAACTGGAATTACAGACATTTTTATGCATAGTCCTCCATTTTCAGAGGCTCAAAATTAATTGGACAGATTAATATATATAAAGTTTAGAACCCCTGAGCATCACCAAACAGTGCAGCTGTGGGTCTCTCTGCCTGTCTTCAAAACTGAAGAACATGCGCTGTTGGGTTGGGATTGGTTCGACTTGGCCTTTTGAAGGATATCCTATTTTGTTGCATTGAGAAGCTCTTGGTTTGCTTTTGCAGTATGCTTTGCGTCCTTACCCATTTGCACTGTGAAGCACTGTCAGTTTTGCAGCATTTGGCTCAATCTGAGCAGAGAGTACAGCCCTGTACACTTCAGAATGCATCCTATTAGTTTTATCAGCAGTCACGTCATCAATAAAGACTACTGTAGTTACACTGGATCCACTGACAGCATTGTGTGCCAAAACATTGCCTCCACCATGTTTGACAGATAATGTGGTTAAATGTTGTGACGGGGTTTTACCAAATGCAAGTTTAAAACTTGGAATCATCGCCAAATATTTGATCTGCTCAATTTTCCACAGAATAGTGAGGTAACAGGCCTCATATGTCAGTTAATTGTCCAAGTAATTTTGAGCCTCGGAGAATGGGAGACTGAGTATAAAAATGGCTGTAATTCCGAAACAGTTAATGCAGTATTTTTGTTATACCCCTTAAATCAAAGCTGAAAATCTTCACTTCACTTACATCTTCACTGTTTGATATAAAATCCACTGTGGGGGTGTACAGAGGCAAAATGACCAGAACTGTGTCATTGTCCAAATACTTATGGACTTATATTATTTTAATAAATTGATCTTTTTATTCATTTGAAATCCATTTACGTGCTATTTAGCAAGTTAAACCTGGTTGTTGCTTGTCTATCTCCTAGATCCATCTCCTCACCAGAGGCAGAAGCCCCCAGCTACTGAACTCTGCTACAAGACTGAAATCAGCAGTCTCATGGACTTCAACTCTCCAGATGCTTCTCTGGACAAAGGTAATATTTTTCTTTTGGTGGATGTGAAAGTTGATTTAGATTATAGATTAGCTCAAACATGCAGATGCACATGTACTGTATGTACACACACACGTGCACCTGCCAATACATTTTGTAAATCCCCAAACACATCAGCTCCCTCAGCACAGATTGATGTGCCTTTAAGACGTGTTCTGTACACCAGGATTTATTATGCAGCGAGAGCATCACTTCCTCCCCCATCTCAGCAGTGGTAGCTTGCACCTGTCATTGGAGAAATGAACACATTTATTACATGATGCTTAAACTAATAAGTGTTGTTTCCACCAGGTTATTTTAAGTGTACTGTAATCAGTGTTGTATTAGTAAGAAAGACAAGCCTTTCTAATCACTTGAACAAGTTCAGAAAGTCACAGTAATTATCAGTTATCAGTGCATTTAGAAGTAATTACATTTTTAAATGATTGCGTTACATTTTTATTAAGTTATTGACTAACTTGGGCTCACGCTTCACTGTCACCACAGTCTGGCCTGTGTGTTTAGTCACTTGTGTCACCAAGAGCCATCCTGAAAAGCAGCCTATTACCTTTAAAGACTGTGTTTATTCCCATGACGCTTATCTGACTGGGTGGTCAGACGGGTCTCACATTAGCGTCAGCAGCTCGGCAGACAAACACACTTACAGCAGTTTGTCTGGAGTCTGCCTCCATGTTCCATGGAGTCTTTTAGAGAAGATCAAAGACGTTAACTATGGCGCCAGTCCAGAAGTGTGTCTTGACTAGTATATGTTGTAAAGTTGCCAGCTCCGGTATGGATCTTTATTGTCATCCAGGCAGCCGCCCAGGGCCTTTAGTCATTAGAGCGTCTTGCTTAATGACTAATTAAGCAAGAACTGGATGCCAGTTCTCTCGTGTCTTCTAATAGTGTCTGTCGATGCTGTGATGGTGCTGAGAGTGCTCACAAATGTTCACACAGCAGTGTACATACACGCAGTTTCTTGTGCTCGATTACAACTGTAAGCTGCTTTTTACCTTTGGATCTCTGTTATTGCTCACTGTATTCATCTCACTGCTTACTAGTTCATTATTATTTATTATTATTATAGATCGAGATAACCATAAAAAGTACAATGATATGTACATAACCCTGCTTTTGAAACTCTAGCGAGCAGATATACCAACAGATGCAGTCACATTTTCATATTAACACCTTCATATGTGCCTACTTGTATGCAGCACTCTTCCACAGCATAAAGCAGCTGGTCCCTTAGTTCTAGAGACATTTCCTGGGTGCTGTAAATGTGCAGACTCAGGGAAAAACACATACGCACACAAAACCCCTGCAGTGGCCAAGGCCACGTATATCACTACAAGCTTCATCAGAATGAGAACAGGGATCTAAGAGGGTGTGCTATCAGCAAATTCATCTCTGTTCTGCAGCGAGAGAGACAGGGAAGGAGAGGGGGAGACGAACGTAAGCAGTGAGCGTTGGATCATAATGAAGACAGGTGCTGCTTCGGCACATTAACTGGCTGTGATGTCACAGGCCGGATGAGGCTTGGTATGTGCGCAACATTAGATACAGTAGGAAGGTCAACGCCAAGAAGTCAAACAGGCCTTCCAGGGAAAACTGGCTAAAGGGGGAAAGGAGAGACAGGGAAGGGAGAAGTGGAGGATAAAAGAGTTGAAGAGCACTGCAAGGAAAGGAGGAAGCCAAGGTGAAAGATTACATAAGGAAACATTATTGCCTGCATATTCTGAATAACAAGAGAAAATCAACCAGAGAAGCAGGGAGAGAAAAAAAGAACAAAAGATTAATAAAGTAGGGGAGAATGTGAAGCTCTCTGTGTGTGGGTGACTGTGCAGAGTGGTCTCTGCTGAGCACTTCCATTTTTCTCATGTGCTGACACTTTCCAAAACACCTGCCCCCATCGAAGCCCTCTTATAGCCAGTGGGAGAGTGGCAGCTAAATTGCCTTCAGCAACAATATCCAGGCCTCTCCAATGTAATTTACACACATCAGAAATAGCTACTCAAAAAAGCTTAGACACAATTGTCCAAGAGTAGCTAGGCTTGCCATTTTAATGTGACTCATTTGCATAAGTACAGTAAGTGGACAGAACAATATTATAATGTTACATCGTGCATGCCATGATCACAAGGTCATGGTCAGTTTTTACCCAATCCAGCTAGACTGCTGATATGACCAAGAGAAAGGAAGGGAAATGGTAATTTAGACTTATTACTGTGGACATAATGATTATATCCCTGTAATGGAGTTCTGAGCTGTGGATCCACAGACATTTTGCAGTTTGCACAGACAGAGATCTGGTCTGTGTGCAAGTGTGTCCTCTGGCCTTCCTGTTAAAAGCTGCTGAGAGGTTATAACTGACACAGGGAGCAGAGCAGCAGCGGGGCTGTCTTTGGTCTTTGTCGCTTTCGTAACGGCTTCATTAAAGGAGGCTACTGAAGACTAGATCTCAAAGGTCAGGAAGTCTAAAAGCTGGATTTCAAGGGTTCTAGATCATATTTCTGTACTGAAGGGCTTTATTTAAGCAGTATTGAAAGGAAATATTGTTTCAAAAAAATATGCATATGGGTACATGTGGGTGTATGCCTCGGTGTGTGCGCCAGTGTGTGTACGTGACTGGCTAACAAATCATTCAAGAATAAAATTCAGTAAAACACAAGCTTACAGTATATTAGACCATTTTCCAATACAGTTGCTGTTTGCTGCTTCTTTCTAAACCACTCAATCCATTCGGAGGCAGGCTGTATTTTTGTTTAAACCGCACTTTTAGCTTAGTGGTCTGTCACATACCACATTATTACCTTTTTGCCAGAAACCCAGGTGTACTAAAAATATGTGGCAGCACGCATCAGTCTAACTCACCCTGTGCTTTTTAATTCATTTACTTACAGTCACAGTTGAGTGTTTATGGTCTACTAGTATACATAGCTTGATAAAGCTAACATCCATTCATTAACCTCAGTGTTCTGTGAACAGTGGTTGTTCACAAATTCTGGGTCTGAATAAGTGCAAAAGTTCTTTGCCGACAGCGGGTGACTCCTCTGGTTGTACTCATAGAAAGTATGAAAGATGGGCATAGGTTGGTTTGCAGCTGCATGTGTGCAACATACGGACGCACATATTGGCTGATTAGTGCGACGCAACGGACTAAATAACAATAGAATTTCACTGACCAAATCTGATGCACTGACTTGTGGACAAATCATTCATTAAAAGGTTTCCAATAGGAAGGTCACCACTTGGATATGCCAAGATTCCTTATTGTATAGAAGCCTGTGGGAAAAAATCACCTCCCTGCCCTCAGGAAGCACTTTTCTGATGACTTTATGGGCTTAATGACCAGTGTCGGATCATACTGAATAAAACATTAACTTAATTATTTAAAGTAAAATAGCCAATGAGCATGCTTTGTTCTCAGTGTTCCAGTCAACGCCTCCCCTCTCTTGTCTCTTGTGATTTATACAATAATGAGCAACCCAAGGCTTCATCAGGCTGTTTATTAGCTTAATGTAAAACATATAAGAGCCACGGACAGACAGGACGTTGATAACATCAGTCTGCCTTTTAATAAATTTCCAATTCACACTTCAAAACGTATTAATCTCTGGCTCTCTTCCACAGCATGCCTTTTGTTCTGTCTCCCCTAACCCCCAACCGGTCGCGGCCCCTCCCTGAGCCTGGTGCTGCCGGAGGTTTCTTCCTGTTAAAAGAGAGTTTTTCCTTCTGACTGTTGCCAAGCGCTTGCTCATAGGGGTCATTTTGACTGTAGGGTCTTTACCTTACAACATAATACGCCTTGTGGCGTCTGATTTGGCGCAATATAAACAATTTTAATTCCCTCTGTGCAGTTTTTGGGTATATTTTGCAGTCTTAAAATCCGCACCTACACCCGTTCGGTTTGGATTTACACCTAAGTCTACTAGATGTGTGTTTTCTATTGAACAGCCAGCTTGATGCAAACAGCTCTCATAGCTTCAGCTGTCTGTGAAGAGGCTGTTACAAATGCCTGTTCAGGGTGAATCTATGCTGGCATCTGGCAGTAATGAATATACTTTTGGTATATGTTATCACTTGGTGTCCAGATCTTTTACCTACCTAATTTATGAAGAAATAACACAATAAAGAATAACCCACTCCTGTTTGTTATGAAACAGCTTTCAAGTGAAGGGGGAGTGTGTATAGAAATTAAAGCAGTATCTTTTTCACCTCCTGAAATTAAAGTCAATAGTCAGCACTTTATGCCCATATTCGTCATATCATTGCAACTTGTCATATAACTGGACCTAAATCCAGATTGCTAGTTTAGACACACAGCAGATCAATAAAGGAATGTTTCATGTAAAAGTTTCAAGGGGACATCATCTGTTTGAATCTCTCCCCCCAATTCCTTTGCCTGTGGTAAAAAGAGTAAAAAGGTGAGGTGTGTGGAGAAAATTACAGGAGAGAACCGATACTGTCTTGAGGTCACACATTATAAGTCCCTGTTTTTCTTTGTCACACCCCTGGGGTTATGAATTCATGCAAACATTTGGGTACTTATGGGTAAATTGCATAGTTTGTAGATTTTTGAAGTGAAACCCTTGCATCAGACACATTTAAAGTTTACATTTAGTCAGATCCACTAACTCACTCTAACGTACTATGAGGCAGGTCAAGAGCTGTTGTTAGGCATCACTGATGACCGCTACAGAGCTGATAGATTCCCTCATACTTGTGGTAACAACCATACACTCCTCTACCTGACCCTACTCCTTTGCACACAAACCATGTGGTCTAAAATGCTTCAGCATCTGAGTCCCCAGTTCTACTTCTAGCTGTGTGAAAATATACAAAAATAGTGAAAAACCGACATATGATAGATTATACAGTATATAGCAGAAGACTACACACACTGATTAGCTTGATTAACTTGTGGATATTTATCACGCACCTGCAGTTTTCTGCTGAATGTGATCAGAGATGATTTACCCTCTACTGTGTTTTCCTGTGGCTCAGACGTCCGTGACAACTTTATTTCTGAGGCATCTCCCTCTATTACATTTTATATTCCATGCGATGATAAATTCCTGCTTAGAACAGTCTTCTCTTTACTTGGTCTTATTCACAGTTCACTACTATTTTTGTCTCCATTAGTTCGCACTGTGACTTATGGACCGATTTATTTCTGATTTATTTGTAGATGGTTGAGAAAGACCATGGAGATAAGGAAAAGGGAAAGTGGGAATTTATGAGGGCATGGAGTAACAAAGGCCAGTTTTGTAGCCAGAACAAAGGGCATTGTTTTGCTCACATTAAAGGTCTATACTTAAACTTTGACTGTTTGTGCACACATGCATACATACATAAAGGCATATATATGCAATTTCATCATTTCTCTCCTGACGTGAGTTGGTGCATGAGTAATTGTGTCAGATTCACTGCAGGAAGTGAGAGAGACAACAACCGGCTGCTTCAATTGATTTTCATTTAAAGGATGGTGCCCTGAGGTCACCACCTCCAGGCATCCAGCACTTAGAAACATGCAGAAAGAATAGATTGGCTTTAATAATTTCACATAAAATACAGGGAAATATAATTTTATCATGAGGCAGTCAAGCAATGTGTGTCACAGATAGCTAATTTTCCCATGCTCCTTGGTCCCTGAAGAGAGATTCGAAGCTGTCTTAATGCAGTGTAAATAGCCAGTGCATGCGGAGTACATTCTTTTAATTAGGAAACCCAACAGAGCTTCTGATTAGCACTTTATCTTCATAAGCGTCTGAGTCTGAGCTACAGTTGGACCTCTTGCTAGTTACCTTATACTGTTCTAGCATGTCCCAACAGCTCTTAAGCAAGAATAGTGTAATAAAAATGATGTATTCAAACGCCATGCCGTTGTCTTATATGGTAAAATCAAATCTAATTGCCAGGTCATTTCACATTTCAAGAACTGCAGAGCAATAATTTCTCAAGTACTGCATGTAGTATTTTACCAGAACATTTATTTATTTATTTATTGTAGAAATTTTTACAGCCAACATCTGTGCACGATAAATGACTTTGCCCCAGAACTGGAAGCTGAGTCATGTCTTCACTTTAGATTCATTACACACCAGGCAGCAGTACATGACTTCCTTTAAAGCTACTTTAACGGCAGTTTTCCTCTTCACTAGCATTAAAAGATATTGGTCACCATCCCATGGAATGGGATTATGGGTGTACAAGGAAAATAACTTGCAACAAAAAGAAAACCGGGGACTCGATTCCAAATTTTGCAGTGAACATAGAAGTGAAGGTGGCTGAGCTACAGGCCCTTTAAGTTGGCAGTATTTATTTTGCTTTGTGCTTTATTTGTGGATAAAATAGATGACAAGAGAGTAGATTTTTTAGCTGCTGTGCCTCACAGTTTGCTGAGGTGCGAAACAAGGCTTCTGCCATTGCTGTTGATTGACTTTGAAACATTTGCAATAGACATTGCAAATATTGCAGTAGACATGGTGGCATGGTGGCACAGTGGTCAGCACTGCTGCCTCACAGCAAGAATGTTCTTTGTTCAACTCTACCGGCAAGCTGGGGGCTCTCTGTGTGGAGATTGCATGTTCTTCCCTTGATCGCCTGGGTTCTCTCAAAGTACTCCAGCTTCCACCTACAGTCCATTTATAGCTTAGGTTGATTGGTAATTCTAAATTGGCCGTACAGTAGGTGTTAATGTGAGTGTGAATGGTTGTCTGCCTCACTGTGTTAGCCCTGCAATAGACTGGTGACTTGTCCAGGCTGTACCCCATGACAGCTGGGATAGGCTCCAACCCCCCCTGCAGCCCCTGTAATAATAATAATATAGATATGGATAATATAATGGAACTGGAAACCTGTTCCTCAGGTCACCCATTATTGGGACTTGTGGGCCTTGTCGTGTAAAGTCTCCCTGCATAACTGACAACTGTGGGAGAGAGAAATAAAAAAAAATGGCAGGGGAATAACCAGAACAGCTGACTATAACATTGTTTTGACCATATGAATTCTGCAGCACCACAATGAAAATCATGTGACTACAATGAAAAACCGCCCAACGTTAGTGTTCCAGAGTTAAAATTCATATAAATGAAGAATTCATGAGATGGATAAGTGAGACATTTTAAATATGTATTAATGCGTGGAAATGTGACTTTGAATCACCTAGTGTAATGTGCACTTTGTGCAAAGAGTGGCATACAGAATCTGCTGTTTTATTCCTAATTACTACAGGAATGAAGGGGAAATAATTTCAAAATACAATGAGTTACTCCTTGATTAGTCTCTGTTCTGTTGTTTTGTCTTTTTTATGACTAATTCCCTATGTACATTTTAATTGTAGGAATTACATCTATAGTCTTAGTCATCATTCTGCTCAATTGAAGAGGTTTTTATCTTTTCCTTGCGGAAAGATGAATAAGTCTTAATTAATGCATGGGCTTATCAACTTGCTTTAAAATCTTAGTTCCTTCTGTCTAACTACTAGTCCATCAGCATTTCTTCACTCACCTTCCTGCCTCAAACATTGTGTCACTGCAAGGGTGATTGAAATAGAAAAAAGAAAAGAGAAACAAGCATACACAGACTGAGTGAACAAATGGCATGTGCCTGTGTCTGAGTCTCTTTGTACATATTCTTTGCCAACCAGGAAATTAAGAAGAAGCAAATGAAATCAGTGCAGGAGGCTTTAAAAGAGTGCTTTAACATTTCAGCGTAAATGCATCCAGTTTATTACATTTTAAAGGGGGCTTGTGTTTTAATCCAGAAAGGATGACAATATCCTGTGCATATCCCCCAAATTTGGTTATGAATCCAAGCATTATTATGTTGCCTAGACTTCTGCTTTACTCTGCAGAGCGCTCTTAGTTTGTACTGTTCAGGATGCTCAAAAACCACAAGAATGAAACACTGTGTGATCTTTTTCTTGTGCAAAGGTTTCCCACAGCAGTAGTGGTTTTAATGGTGCTGGAGATTTTTTTTAATGATGCTATAAGTCTTATTTAAAAGTATTAGTTTAC
Organism: Bujurquina vittata; assembly: GCA_015106715.1. Lineage (NCBI taxonomy): Eukaryota > Metazoa > Chordata > Actinopteri > Cichliformes > Cichlidae > Bujurquina > Bujurquina vittata. The sequence goes on from VUQK01011626.1 coordinate 17,218, forward strand.
TCAAGCCTCAGGCAAGTCAACAGGTCTGGTTTTGTCCAGCTGGCTGGTATTAGATTGCACGCAAAATAACACCCACCTGCCTCTGTAAGCCTACACCTTAGCTTGGCTCTTTCTCTCATTGGTGCATCTCTGTGCTAGAATAATGTGGGAAAATCATAGTCACAGCCCCTTTGAGCTCCTCCTTCTTACCTAGCTGACTATTTGAATCAAGTGGGAGGAGCCTAGTGCACTGTATCATTGGAGTCATGGGAGTAGCCTTGAACAGGTACACTCAGAGAAGGAAAGACACAGCAATACCTCCTGGATGTACTTCCTGGTGTCAACTGAGCCTGACTTTAGGGGATAAAAATTAAAATGGTAGGGTTTGAACTGGGCCTGCTTAAGAAATAATAATATTTGGATTTTGTCTGTCCTGAAAGTCTCCAGGACACGCGTCAGATCCTGGAATCCTCTGGTGAACTCCCCTCAGGGGAGGGGATGAAGTCAGGCAGGGAGCAGGGAAAGTCTGGTGAGTGAATGGAAACAACACGTGCAGCAGCTACAGTGTAATAGACCGGAGTGTGAAGTGAGTTTCAGTCATTCGAAGGTTTTACACTGAAAAGACAGTGTTTCTGTTTGTCTCGCTTGACTAAACTTCCAAGGTGTGTGTGCTGTTTAACCTGGAGTGCATCATGTTGACATGTTGGCAGGTGCCACACCGGGTCGGTCACCTGTTTTAGTGTTTGAGCCGTTGGGAGACTTTCACCTGCGCTGACCTCAGAGTAGCAGGTATTGTTTGAATAAGGGAACAGACAGTCCAGCATGAATTCATCTATTTTCTCAAATCACTTGCAAAGAGATTCCTTGTCCTTGCAGACATGTGGCTGCTTCTATGGATATCTAATCACTAAAGTTGAAATCAAAAGTCTAAAAATATGACAATGATTCAAACAGTTATATGCTTCTGGACAGTTCAGAATAGGGTGTGACGGAGGCTTGCTGCTTGTGGATCACTAGATGATAGTCTTTGAGTGTTTTGGGAACTTCACATAACCTCCTTTTCCATGTAAACAAGGCAATGTGTTGTGTTTCTAATGTAAACGCTGTGGTCTCAGATTCTTAGCTGCCACTAGATGTCTTTCATTTACACGAGAATTTTTGCAGCAGCAGCCAGGACAGTTTCAGACTGTTAAAAAGAACAGAAGAAAGTATTAAATTACCTTACATGTGAAAAATGCTGCAACTGTGGGAAAAAAACTAGATATATTCCCCTGTTGTTTTACTTCCAAATACCTGCATTTCATCTACATACTGGTAGCTGAGCCACTTTTCAACCTTGACCTAAACACAGACCCAAACACAGAGGTAAAAGTTCACATAACAGAACAGATTACCGAAGCTTGTTTTCGTTCTTGTGTATTTTTCAAGCGTGTCATGTAAATCTTCTTAACCTCAGGGTGCGGTTGTGACACAAGTAGTGCATTTAAACTAAAAGCAAACACCTGGAGGCTATTGAGGGCTGTCTATGCCTAATCCTTACTATCTCAGGTGTGGTTGTGTATTTGTAATTGTGCTGTTACTCACCTTTCCATCTCTAATTTCTCCGACACCCTCTGTGATTACCGCTTAGGTAATTTGTGGCCGGTCTTTGCACACTGGAATTGGACAACATTTGTCATGCGGCCATTACTACTTGTAATCATAGCAGGAGATTATGTACAGTCATGGCTGTTGATAATTCGCGGGCATAATGGCAGGAAAAATCATCTGGTCTTGATGTTCTTTGTGTTGAATCCACATCAAACCACTATTCTTCACCTCTGCCAGGACCATCAACACCCCAAATCAGATTACACTGCTCATTTATGTCTCACAGTTGTCAGTCAGAGAGGAAACGGTGGTTCAGTGGAGTGGCATGATGTCAGATTGGGCCTAACCTTGTAGATGGACACTACACCAAGCTGTAAAACTGGACTGGCTGTTACTGTCTGACTAACCTGACACTCCCTAAGGATCAGGTGAGGAGCATTTGTGTGTTGATGCCTGCATATGTCACCAAAGGCTTGCATATGTCCATTTACGCATTTATGGCAATCAGTACAGTGTGCCTGGGTCCCCACTTGTGTTTTCAGTCAGCTCATTTTGACAGCATAATTGCAGCTGATTTTTGGTCCTAGTTATTTCACTGACTGTGCTGCAGGTGAATGCGCAGAGCAGTTCCCGCAGATACAGGCTAGTTTCTTCCTGTTGTGGCAGACAGATGACAGATAACAGATAATCAGCTGCCTGTCGGAATCAAGTCAGATATAATGGTAAAGAAGCTATAATAATCATGAGCCTTGGTAAGTCAGATTTGTCGCTATCTTAGAGCGTGAAGTAATTTTGTTTTTCAGTGAGGTGGTCTGATTGGCGCCTTTATTATCTTGCATTTATCTCTCGGTTTGAACACCTCTGTGCCTAATCACATTTACTCCACAGCAAAAAAAAAAAAAGATTAATTTGGCTACTTGTTTTGTCACTGTCACAAATCAAATTCATCCCTCTGTCGGGTGCTGTTTTCAGACACTGTCCATTCCTCTACAGCTCATCAAATATACATGGGTGGATGACAGAACTTGCTCTCAGTAAGTCACTGAAAAGGTACCACACATTTGCAGTGACAGCCTTTTCAATCTCACGGCTTTATTTACGGAATCTGTCAGCAGAGGCCCTGCTCAGTTTGAAAACTGAACAAATGTAACTCCGTAACCATTAGCTACACATTTCCCTCCCAGAATCTTATCGACTGGTAGCTCCATGTCCTAATTTGGCTACCCAAGTCATCGTCATCTTGGCATGATGTTTCTAGGTGACTGGTTTTATTTTTGTCAGCAGAGTTTGTTTGTTGGTGTGTGTGTGTGTGTGTTCAGTTGAAATTATAGATTGCTGGGTTTCGTCACAGTGGCAGGGGCAACCTCACGCAGGTATTCAGACTTGTTTGTTGATGTGTGTGTGTGTGTGTGTGTGTGGGCTCAACAATTTGATGAAATATCCATGGTGACACAGTGTCTGGCCTCTCACATGGCCCAGACTATTAATAAGAATAGTGTGAGCCTTTGGGACCAAAGGTCACGCTTAACAATAAATATGCACACAAACACACATGCATGCACTTCACACCTGCTCTGCCATAAAAACATGCAGACACCTCTTAGCTACCTGTCTCAGCTAATTTGTCCACCTAGCCATTTGGAGGAATCAGTTTCTTTAGAATGCTGCTTCTTCTTTTTTTTTTAAATCTACATATCTCCAAAACGTTCCTGTTGCAACAGAATCTGATGTGTTAGTATCCATCTCACTCATGCACAAAATTATCTCTTAATTTATTTGCAGTATGTTTAACAGCAACACGCAGGGAAAATAACGTCCGCTCAATAGCACAGTGCTCACAGTGTGCACTAATATAACTGAACCAAAAGGAAAACGGTTATAATCGTTGTTACAAAACAAGCTAATTGTTGATAGATGCATGGAGGCTTTTTCGTATCACGACTCTATGAATGACATGTTTATGCATTTTAGAATACCGGCACAGCTCATCAAGCATAAACATGACAGTTATTATTGCCTCGCCCGGTGCAACTAATTAACATTCTCATCGTGTCTGGTATAAGCTGTCCAAGAATAAAACCACAAACAGTAGTGTATATCTAGCACAACCACCTTAGCAAAGCACCAGTTCATTACACGCCAACTTAGATAGCAGTATACACCTAATTAGTTATTCCCATGAATAAGCAAATACTGCACATTTCTGCAATTGCAGTAGCTTAGACTTGGATCTGGTTGCACTCAGCAGCATTTGTTTACTACCTGAATGCCTACTAATACAAAATGCTGGAGGACAATAAATAGTCTAATAGAGAGTTCATGGCAGGAGGAAGGTTGCTAGCTTGCACTTTATTATTACTATACACTTGTGAAACGCCTTCCTTTTTTGCACATTTGCCGTCTCCGACTCCTCCGGTTTCTCCGTCAGTCCAGTTTTTTACCAGGTGATCTAATTGTCCGTCACTCGTGACGTTGGCCAAAAAAGTCAAAAAGCTCTCACGTATATCTGTCCATCAGCAGCTTCAGAAGGACAGAAATCTCACTGTTTGGGTTTTAACTTAAATGATTGCAGCCTTTAAAGCAAACTCGTGGATCACTATCACTTCAGTGCAAGTACAGACTGTGAAAATAAGAGGGCTGCTTATGTAACTCTGTTAAAGGGCACCAAAATAAAGATGGTTTTAAATCTCTCCTGCTAAAGCCCCTCAAAGAAAACCAGGACTTTTTTGAAGCAAGAAAAAAAAAAGGCAAATCTGCATCTTTTTTTACTTTTAGACACACAGTGTAGTAGCTTCACATGCTAGAGTGACTGTATTTGCATTTTTGTGTCTTAGAACTGAATTGCAAATTGTGGACAGCCTGGCTGATGCTATCCACAGAGAGGGTTTTACACCAGCGGACGCAGATTGTGGTGGAATGTGGCTGAGATTACTGCCTATCTTTCTCTCTGATCATTTTTTTTCTAACCCCTCACTCTCACACAAGTTCAGCCCCCATTACTCCAAGGACTTGAAGCATGAAATGGGCTTGCCAGCATGTGGATGTCAGATTCTGGGATGTTGAAGCAGAGACTATTTGATCGACACTGGCGGAATGAAAGGCAGGGAGCCACGCAGTGAATGACATTGTCATTTGAATTCCTTTGACTTGAATTAACAGTGAAAACCTGGAATTCTGCGGTGCATGGGTTGTAGTTTGTTTAGTGAAAGCGTTCTGTTATTCCAGGTGATGAAACATGGTTGCATACTCTTTAGGACTCACTCATTAAGAAAACTCTTTGCTGGTAGCAAAGTGTGTGTAGATTTGTTTATTTTATTCAATGTAAATTAATGTTTGGGGTATTGGCCTGTATATACTTAAGGCAAAGAATTCTTAAGATGTTCATTTTGTGTTGCAGAAATGTGTGTTAATTTCCTCCCACCTTTAAGTGCTTTGTGAACTGATATCTTCATTTTTTTTCTGGGTTTTTGCTCATTTTACGAGGCTAAAGATCACAGAGACTGGAGGCTTAAGCCTCCACACTGGTGTGCTTGTCAATAAATAGCAACTCCCATTCCCTTATGCATTATCCTGAATACCAATCTCTCTTCATCATTGTCTCAGTTAACACAGAATATTAGTTTGAATTCTATGATGGAGTGCCCCAAGGCAAGGTGTGATTTTTTTTTTTTTTTTTTTTTCCCTTTTTCTTTTCTTTCG
>VUQK01011626.1:22505-44922 GCA_015106715.1 Bujurquina vittata
CCCCAACGCAAGGTTTTTTTTTTTTTTTTTTTTTTCCCTTTTCATTTTCATCAGCCGTGACCCTGTCATCTCCTCGGGCGACGCAGGGAGATTGTTCAGCTCATGAGAATTGACTAGCTAATCCAGAGCAAAGTCCTGCCAGACAGAGCAGACACTGCAGGCCGCCTTCATTCGTCAGACTTGGGCATTACAACCGTCATGAGCCACTGATGAATTTGCTATCAACGGTCCATAAAACTGAGTGCGTGTGTCTGTGTGTACATGTGAGACAGAGACCCACAGAGTCTTTTATTAATGACTCCAGCATCTCATTTGAGATGAAAGGCATATAAATTTGGGCAGTTGCATTGAATGATGTGTGCGGGACCAGATGGGAAATGTGCACGTGCTTTCACTTGCATGAGAAGCTGCATGTCAAAGTGACGTATGTCACCTTTTGCTGCCCTTCTGGCAAATCTTTAGCACCTCATTTGTACTTGGAGATCATGCTGTATTTAACATTGAAATATTTAATAAATCACAAGTGACAGCTGAAACCAAATTAAAAGGGCATATCAGCGTGTTCCATATTGCCAAAAATATTCACTCACCCATCCAAATCATTGGATTCAGGTGTTCAGTCACTTCCATGACCACAGATGTGTATAAACCAAGCACCTAGGCACGCAGGCTGCTTCTACATGTGTGAAAGAATGGGTTGTTCTCAGGAGCTCAGTGAATTCCAGTGTGATTCCACCTGTGCAAATGCAAATGCAATGTGTGTGACGGCAGACAACCACTTTTGGCGATATAGTGTATATTCTATACAGACTTTCTATGAGCAACTACTGGGTTCCATTCATTTGTCTACATTCTGAAAATCAATCAGTGTGTTCATGAAACTTGCTGAAGTTGTATAATTTTCCAGTGAAGCTTAAGTGTGCTTTATTGTTTGCCAGTGTTACAACTGTGTGGATGAGTAAAGTGCAGACTGACTTAGGTTAGGGTTAGTTAGAATTGGCTATAGCCAGGTCCATAAGTATTTGGAAAATGACCCAGATTTTGTACAGATTATCACTGTGCACCACTATAGTGGATTTCAATGAAGATGTGATTGAAGTTGAGACTTTCAGCTTCAATTCAAAGGTTTTATCTGAAGTATTGTTAAACCCCTTAGACTAGGGATTACAGACATTTTTATACATAGCCCCCTATTTTAAGAGGCTCAAAAGTAATTGGGCAGTTGACTGTCAAACACTTTCATGGCTGAGTGAAGCCTTTTCCCTCATTATTCCTTGATAATTGATTGATTGGTTCAGTGGAATTCTCTCTGTGAGGTATAAAGTGATGCAAGGAGGCCATCAAAACTAAAATAATCCTGTCAGAGAGATATGCAAATGTTAGGAGGAGCCAAACAATCTGGTACATGCTAAAAAAGAAAGAATTCACTGGTCAGCTCAGTCACAACAAAAGGCCTGAAAGACCACAGGATTAAATAAAGTGCATGATTGCTGAGTTCTTCCGCACCCTGGGGTAGCTGTAGCTCAGGAGGTAGAGCAGGTCACCTATTAATTGGAAGGTTGGTGGTCCAATCCCTGCTCCGGTCTGCATGCCAAAGTATCTTTGGGCAAGATACTGAGTTGCTTTCCAATGTGTTCATCAGAGTGTGAATGTGTGTGAATGTTAGAAAGTACCCCAACAAATGGCTGCATGAGGCATGTTGTAAGAAGTGCTTTGAGTGCACGAGTATGAAAGTGCTTTTTAAGAACCAGTCCGTTTAACATCTAACCAAGTCAAGGACACTTGAGAAGTAGGTGTGTCAATTATCAAAGTGTACAATCAAAAGACACCTTCAAGAAAGTGCAAACCACTCCATTCTTCTTGTTACCTCATGATCAAGATCAGATGGACCAGATTAGACTTTGCTAGAAAACATCTGACAGAGCCCGCACAGTTCTGGAGAGAAAAATCTTTGGCTAGATGAAGCCAAGATTAACTTGTAACACAATGATAGGATGAGAAAAGTATGGAGAAGGAAAGGAATAACTCATGATCCTGGTAGATGTAATTACTAAACAGTTAATATCACACTTTTAGAAAACCCCTTGAGTTAATGCTGAAAGTCTGGAGTTGTTTCACAACTTAGTTGTTTGATTTAAAATCCACTGTGGTGTTGTATAGAGGCAGAATTACAAATAAATGTGTCATTGTCCAAATGGATATTTGTGATGAATGAAAAACAGTGAAGCTCATAAAAACATATACCATTACAATACAGCATAATTAAACAGTATCAAGGTATGATATACCTTATATAAGGCTCTATTCCCTGAGGACTCAGATTATCATAGGAATGAAGGGAAAGATAATGGCTGGTGTTTGTGTACTTTCTTTTAAAGAGCAAATATTAATCATTGTCCCACCATGCATTCTGTAATGTGTAGGAGTATGCTAATATGAGTTTCTTCCCAATAAGTATTTCTGCTGAGCTCAGATGAAACAAATGGCAATAAAGCATCTTTAACAAGTTTCAGTATCTCTCAGTTCTGATTTTCTGGCTGCAGAGTACAACTATACCTATGAGATTAAGTGCTTTTTCCTGGGATTAAATCATTAAAAGGAAATCAAACCCTGTTCAAGGAGGTGCATTAGCTGTTAGGCTATTGTGCATGTAGTTTCCTATGAAATAACGCTGCGGATCCTTAAGGATTTTATAGGAGTCTAAGTGTTGGCCAATTGCCCTTTGCCCTGTCACAAAGATTTTGGCGGTAACAGGAAGAATGAAGTCAAAATATAGACTGAACCTGAAGATCGCAGCTCTTCATTTGTTGAAGAGATTTTAAAAAAATATTGTCTATATAGAAATTTGAACTTCAAAATTATTAGTTGTTATCTTAGTAAACCTCTCAGTGGTTTTATTTCTTACTGTGATGAAGCACTTGTATATACAAGTGACAATTGGCAAAAAGTTGGCATGGTTGAAAAGTGTTCAGTGAGCTCCACGGCAGCCTGCTTCAGCTTGTAATGGTGCTTACCAGGGCATCATTTACATACAGAAGAATGATTGATAACCTGCTGACAAAGTCTTAATTGTATTAGTATAAAAGTATTTGTTTTAAACCTAAGAAAGGGTTAAGCTTTTAAGGGGGCAAATCATCTCTGAATGGATTTTAGAGAACGTTTGTTTGAATGCAATTATTCAAGCAGGACCATAGCTGAGCTGCCAAGTGCAAAACAAACAAGAGGATGTGGGCTGTTGCCTTCCGTCACATTCTTGACCCCAGCTGCTCTTTCATTCCTTTTCTTATTTAACACATTCCTTATTTGGGTTGTTCCTTTTGTCCTTTGATAAAGTATAGTGTGCCTCCGAGCTGCAGACCTTTCTGTACACCCATTCATCTAGCCTTGCTAGCACTTGCCATTTTCCTGTCACCCAACATGGTATGTTCATGAGATTATATGATAAGAAGCTGATTGTGTTGCACTCTGCCTCTACTCTACACTATACTGTCAAAAGTATTTGCTCGTCCACCTTCACACGCATATAAACTTGAGTGACATCCCGTTCTTAATCCATTAGGGTTTAATATGATGTTGGCCCACCCTTTGCAGCTGCAACAGCTTCAGCTCTTCTGGGAAGGCTTTCCACCATTCTTCCAGAAGCGCATTTGTGAGATCAGACACTGATGTTGGACAAGAAGGCCTGGCTCGCAGCCTCCGCTCTAATTCATCTCAAAGATGTTCTGTTGGATTGAGGTCAGGATTCTGTGCAGGCCAGTGAAGTACTTCCACACCAAACTCGCTCATCCATGTCTTTAGGTCCTTGCTTTGGGCACTGATGTGCAGTCATGTAGGATCAGGAAGCGGCCATCCTCAAAGTGTTCCCATAAAGTTGGGAGCATGAAATTGTCCACAATCTCTTGGACTAATATCCCATTCACCAGAACCGCCCTGTGATTTTACGTGGTCTACCACTTCGTGGCTGAGTTGCCCCCATTCCCAGTCGCTTCAACTTTGTTCTAATGGTTGACTATGGAATATTTAGTTGCGAGGAAACTTCACAATTGAAACTTGTTGCACAGATGCCATCCTATCACGGAACACCTGAATTCAATGATTTGGACGGGTGAGTGAATACTTTTGGCAATATAGTGTATCTGCTGATAGTATGATGTAATATTATTATCAGATGAGATGTTATGTTGCTCAGTTACATAGTTAATGTCATAAAAATATTATATCCAGAATTTTTAATGTGAATGTCCCTGGTCCATTATTTATACTGCATATTGTCCTCTGCGCACAGTAAGTTGGAGCCATTATGTTCTGTGTCTGTTGGAGTAGGGCTGCCATCATCTGTGCGGCACTGTGGGCCTGTATGTCCTCAGTCTGCAAGCTGGCTGAATGAGAATTCTGTGGGAACAATTGGCCCATTAATTGATTTTTCTCTCCAGTATCAGGCAAAAACTGAACCTGCCCTGTCTTTTTCTCCCATTCACTGTAAAGAGGGAAAACCAATCTAAAAATGACCCCCCTCTAGACACTCACTGTCATTCCCTATCAATTTTCAACCTCCATTGCTGTTCCAGCCAAGTCCAATCTCAGCTGCCTCGTGGCCACAGGACTCTCTGACAGATTGCTGGACCTCTTGCAGCTTTGCTTTCTGAATCCTGCAGTTTTGGAGCAAGTGAGAGAAGAGGAACTGCGGCGATGAAGACGAGCACAGACAAAGGAGAAGGAGAAAGACTGAGATGCCTTCATATTGACATATAATCACCAAAAATACCCCCCTGTGAAACACTGTATGTTCCCCTGTAATGAGATCTATTAAGTACAGTGGTTAAATAGTTCTTGTAGGCCCAGAAAAATAACACATTTCAAGACAAATTTTGGGAATATATCTTTTCTCCTCCAATTTTAAATCTTTTTTTTTTTTTGCACCATTAAGTCCACTTCATGAAGAAAGGATGGTGGATTTTGTATCCCCAGAGATGTGCTGGTATTTTTATGACTAGTTTCCACTGTACCAAACCCGACACACCTAGGCTGCAGGATTACTCAGGAAGACAGCGTGAGATATTTTTGCTTAAATCATATAAATGGGAAATGACACTGATCAGATTCATAATTCAGTGGTACCAGCTGCACGTCAGCTGATGCATTGGTGCTTTTATGCAAATGCACACATTTTAACAGTCATTTACATCGGAGGCTGGTGATGGAGGTTTTATTTACTGTTTCAATGAATCATAATAACTAGAGGCGAGTATGCTTAGGGAATTGAAATGCAATGGCTGCAGAGATGAAGGGAGGTCAATAAATGCACATATTTCTTCACCATTCAAGTGAGAGACAAAGATCAGTCGTCATTAGCCTCAGTTTAATCCCTTTGGCACTTCACAGTTGCGTAAGACATAAGTCAGAGATACACATTAAGCTGTTGCTATTTAAAGACTTTCTGTTCGCGATTTTGGCTGCTTCTAGGTAGAGACAGAAAACAGAGGAGAAAAAAATCACAAGGTAATTTTTTTTTTTTTACTAGGAAAATTGAGAATGCTCCAGAAATAAAGGATCTTGGTCTTAAAATTCAGCTTTGTATATTTGTCTGTCTTTAAAGAATTTAGTGAATGCTGCAGTACAAAACCATTAACTAAACAGTTCTTGGCATTTTATAGCTTCCTGTGATGTACTGTATGCTCCTGAGAATGGAGATCATGTTTGGTTGCATTTTTAAAATCTCTTTGCTATTTGGGATTAGTTGGACCTGATAAGTGTAAAAACTAACCATAATCTCTGAATAAAAAGTATTTTTTTAAAAAACAAAAGAAAAAAAGTGTGTCTTGAACATAACCGGTTTATTTTACAGCATAACACAATAAAGTCACCAGTGTTTAACAAAGTATAAAACACTTCACTGAACCATAATGAAATATGAATTGCAGAAAAGCTCAAATGTAATATCCCCATATGAGGACACAGAGTCTCAGGACTAAACTTCTTTTTTTCTTTCTCTCTCTTTTTTTTGTGAGTACTGGCAGATAAACCTCTGCCAAATCAGATTGCATCAGTGTGTTAATCTGGTGAGTTTTATAAAATTATAATTCTATTTTATCACACCTAGGGTTCTGTTTGTGTGAATCATATCAGAAAAGTAAAATATGTAAGGGGATACCACGCTGGGGGGCACGCAAGCATTCTGACAAACACACACGCTATAAACGGATCGGCCGAGGGCACAAAATTATTTGGAGGACAAAAATAGAACAGAATCAGCTAAATCAATTAATTTCAGTAGACTTGCTGTAATCCATAAATACAGAAGCAAAGAGCTGAAGAGTCCAGAGACTGAACTGAAAATATCAGGGAGAGTAAACAACTCCTAAATGTGGCAAACAGAAAGTTCAAGACTTGGCATAACTGACAGTAGCTTATTTACTCCTTCTGGTCCTGCTGCTGTAAAATGCAACGTTCAAAGTGTTATGATTGTATGATTTTCGTGCCTCTGACTGTAATTTAGTTCTATTATTAGAGGACATGCTTACTATGATAGACTGAATAGACTCATATGATTACATGAAAACTTTCAATTTTACATGTCTTAAGAAGCCCATAGTGCTCAGTTCTTTTTTTATATTGTCTTACTGTAAACAGCAGTGAGTTTGAGGGCTCCATTTGAATGTCTATGGAACTATATAAGGCTGTGTGGAGGTTTTCTGGTCTGTTTCAAAAGCCATAAACAGCTTTTCTGTTGAGAGTGGTTATCCATCTTTTTGCTCTCCACAGCTTTACTGCTGGCTTGACCAATGACCTATTTCAGTTGTTTCGTCTGTCACTTGAGACCCAAATGGGTTATGTTTGCAAACCACGCTAGGGTACAAACTAGACTTCTGTGTTCCTAGCTTTTGACTGCCACATGCCAGGAGGCCACAAAGGTTGCAGGGTTTATGTCCTGGTAAAGAACTCAAACCAGAGATAAGGCGTTCCCGTCCTTGACCCTTGGTGTTTGTAGACCACTTTGAATGAAAAGTTTGATCTGTTGGTGGACAGCATTTGTGGTAGCTTTGAGGGGGTGAAAGAAAAAAACACCTTCAGCTGGAAACTATTTTCAGCAAAAAGCTCCAAAACACTCTATGCACTACTTGCTCAGCACCAGACACTAAACATAGAGGTGTATTTAGCAGCTATAGAAGCAGATCTTTCCCCCGGGATATTTTGGTAGGAACCAAAAAAAAAAAGAGCTAACAGAGGCATAAATATTGTACATATATAAACAGTCATCAGCTTGCCAAAAACTTAAATAAATCAACCGAAACTGAATAATAATGTCGCTAGATAATAACTGATGCGTAAGTAAGCAAAACTTTGTCAGGTTTGCAAATTCCGATTAAGGAATAGCTAAATGTTCACATCTTGTTTCTACCCTGTGTTTTGTCAGCTCCAAATTGGAATGACAGTGAAGTAGCAGCCTGGCTAATATATGGTTTGGAAGAAGTAACCATCCCTGTAATGTTAGTTAAATAGTACTTTAGTAATAACAGTTGCTGTTTTGAGATGTGAGCAATCTTTATTATATTTACTTTTGTTTTATTGTTTCAAACTTAGATTCTTTTTCCATATATCTGAAATAAGGGCGCCATATAATTTGGGATCTGAGGAGCCGCAAAGACCCCATGTTCAGCGTTGGTGTAATCTAAACTGGTTTAGATAATCCTGTTATCACCACTTCACTCTACATGACTCAGCATTTATGTTGCTGAGGACAGTTTATTTCAAAAGAATTACCTGCAACCCGACTCATATAAGCGGCAGAGGATGGATGGATGGAAATAATGTAAAAGAAATGTTGCAAGAAAAGAAATAAGCTGGCTCTCTTAGCCAGTGGGGAACAGATGGTGTTAAAGTCTTGACCAACTGCTTGCACCAGTGGTAAAGTTTTTGCATCTGCAAGAATGAGAGGGTCCTTAAGGGTCCGAGTTATGTAGATTAGATCATTAGAGGGGTACATGGGCTCTGTGCTACCACTTCCATACCCTCCAGTTTGTTGTGGCAGTCACTGCACTGCAGGAGGGACCTCAACATCATGCACGTCTTCTCCTAGCCTGACTAGTAGCATAACAACAACAACTACGACCCCTAGCTGCACGTGTGCACATCCGCAAGAGAGCATAATCCCAGCCTTGGAGGCAAAAGACAACCAACCCTGATATATCATCTGATCCCATCTAGTGCTGAGGTTGTGATTGTAACGGATTTAAGGAGAGTATAATTCTGCCGGTTCATTAAAAATGTGGCCACCAAGGGGCCCTGCAGATAATCCTTTATTGAAAATCAGTGTAAATTACACCTCTAGTCTTGTCTGTATGTGTGGGTCTGTAACAATAAATGACATAATAAACACAGGTTGTCATCTACTCTATAAGTACAGTATACAGTGTAACAAGTATCTAGTTATGAAATTATCTTTCTGCCAGTTTAATGCTTAAATAATGAAATAATAGCTAAGCCATAGCGCAGAAATCAGTACTTACGATGAACAAAATAGCCCCAAAGCGACAACAAAGCCTCATTAATATATAGCTTTTGCCCTCTATACATCTATAAAATGTAACAACAAACTCACAGAAATATTGCCTAAACTGTGCAAGTAAATAAATAAATTAATGTCTGCCTTCTGACAGGTGCACATGCACCTGTCAGAAGGCCCTAAAATAAAACGTGATAACTCTGATTAATAATAAATCAGTGCCAAAATTCTTCCGCAGCGTTCCCTTTCTACTTCTTTTTCACACCAACCACCAGCAGTGTCTTCACGCCAGCGGGGAGGGTTCTGATTAGTTTCTGCTCAACAGCCAGTTCAGTCCGTCTCAGGAGGCTGTTCTTTGTCAAAGTGACGGCGACGGTGTCATGCCAGTCCAAACCAAAAAAACAGCTCCGTGCTGGCAACCTGTTTTTCTGCTTACGCGCTGAAATACTGACACAAACATTGTTTTCAGTTTGTCGTGTCTTTGTTTCTGTTTGAGAGGAGACTTAATTAAGGCCAGAAGGTTTTTGTTGACAGTTGTGCAGGAGTGCGGTGAAACGTTTTAATCTTTTTCTGACTCAAGGTCACTACACTCGACACTGCCATGACCTGGATGAAGGTCACTTTTAAAAAAAAAATTATAGGTTTTGTGTTCTTTTAAGTAGCTATTTCTTTTACTAATACACAATTTATGCATCATATCGTATGCTTTTTTTAAGTTGTCCACTGAAACCACGTATACATCTCCAAGTGTTTTGCAATAAATTAATTTTTGCAGAAGTATACAATATCTTCTTATTTATTTACACAATATAAAGAAAGTCACAAAGGTTTTATGAAAAATTTAAAATGTAATAAGAAAAATCGAATTTTCACACACAGAAACACGGTGAACTATGGGCATCACATTTTCCTTGAGATAGAAGTTGGCAGCTGTTCCAGGGAGGACCCCGAGCTGTATGCGGTCCTGAAGTGGTGGGCAGAAAACCTACCACCTATCAGAAAGCTCCCACTCTGTCATTGTAATGCAGTGCCACCATGATGCCTCTTGCCAACCTAGAGGCTGTGTGGACATTGAAAAATAGGTGATATTCTTCCCCCACCACATCCTGCCCCCACCCTCAGACTCTCATATCTGGAGTGCTCCAGATCTGATCTTGCCTCCACAAAGCACGGCTAGACAATAACATATCTCTTATGCTCTTTTTGTTAAGTGTCCTCTTGGTGGTAAATTTTATATATATTTTTTATGCTGTGATGAATCACTGACTCACAAAATGTTTGATTCAAGTATTGCCGGATTGCACATACTTGTAGTTTGTTGTTTTTAAGGGATGCACAAAAAATAATTCCAGTCGTGAATTTCAGTAAGACACGGACAATATATTCATACAGTATGCATAGATGAATGTTTTATGTAATACATCAAAAATGATTGCATAGAAATACATATGAAAACTTAAAAGTAGAAATTTAGAGTCTTTACTTTAAGTGCAAGGTAGATGATTATGATGAATGAATGTTTAGATTTTAGTCAAATACAGTGCAATTATAAGGAGTGAGTAACTATATCATTTCCACATTTGTGTAAGCTCAGTCCTGCATTGTAACTCCAGAAAAATCATAGCACAGAAGTAACTCCATGAAAAAATACAAAATGTAAGTTTTATGTTGTGAAATATGTTTTCGGTATCTGTTTTAAATCCATTTCTCATCATTTCAATAAGAAAAACGAGACGTGCTCTGTGAGCAGTTTTACTGAATGGCAGGATTAGTAATATGTCAACTGAATACAGACAAACATAGTTTAGACAGTGCTCTCAGAACACACACAAAATCAAACAAACAAAAAAACAGAATATGCGCAATGTTTTCATCAGTGCCACCATTCTCAAGTTGTACAACCCTGGGCGTGCCTGTCCGAGTTGTTGCCCCAGCCTTGCATCTCCATGAGAGCACAATCTCTGAGCTGGTTGTTCTTGGTGTAAATCTGCCTCAGCAGAAGTACTGAGATGAGGTGTTCATATGTGAACTTAAGCCATTCCTGCAGCAGCACCCAGCCCTTAGGCCGTTTCAACAGGATAATGCCCGCCCACATGCTGCCAGAGTAGCGCAGACCTTTCTGCATCAGGAGCATATCCAGACAGTTTCCTGGCAACATTTAGTATGTCTCCTATTGAACATGCCTTGGATGTGCTAGGTCAACGTCTTCATCAGAGGCAACAGCCAGTGGCCATTGTGCTGCGGCTGTAGGTTGCACTCAGACCTGTGTTTGAGCAGTTCCTCAACAACAGATCTGGATGGGTAGATATAGATTGATATATACTTTATAAATCCCATACTGGGGAAATTTGCTTGTTACAGCAGCAAGGGTCAGAAAACAAAAACTAAATAAATAAACAGACATACATAGGAAAACAATAAAAACAGAAAAAATAAGAAAAATAATATACACATGGTGCTATATACAGCAAAATACAGTTTTTTTAATATGTACACGAAGTGCAGTGGGAATGATAATATATACATGTGTATTTTTTAGCATGTATTTAACCCATGTGCATATTGTACAGTCTGACTGCTGTCGGGATAAAGGACCTTTGATAGCGCTCTGTCTTACAGTGGCTGTAACGGTGCACTGCTGAAGCAGCTGCTCAGGGCCTCCACAGATCCATGCAAGGGGTGAGAGGGGTGTAGTTGTGCAGTCCATGGGGGACAGATGGGGGACTGCTTGCATCACACCCAGAAGATCCTAACTCATATTAAAAATCTTGTATATACCTATATTACAGCGTTGATTTGTGAAATCTGTTTAAAAAACAGATTTTTTCATAAATATAACCTGTTCAGTAATAGAATCATTATTGCAGTTTCCCGATGTTCTACTTTCATAAAAAGCGATCAAAAGAGAAGTTTTGTCTCTTTGCTGCAGCATTCGAACTACTACAAAGTTATTTTTTTATTCAGTATCTGCTATATCTTTTAGAAAGTGAGCAGCAACATAATCTTTTGAGCACATTTTCTGGTGAAGTTTTAGCTATATTAATTTGTGCAATAATAATCTGGGTAAGGTCAAATTAGAAACATGTTCATTTAGAGATACGTACAAATCTGCAAAGCTTTAAACATGCAGTTAAGTCCACAAATTTTTCAACAATGACACATTTTTTGTAAACATTGGATTTAAATCAATCAATCAAGAAAAATATTTGCTAGTTGTGTGATAGGTGTTTTTTTTTTCAGCATAATGGTGGCCTTCTTCACTCTTTCGACCTCACATTGCAATTCATGTCATTCTACTAAAAACTTTGAATTAAATACACGTATCTTCTCTGTAAGGGTGCAGAGCACACCTAGTCAAGAAACCGCTCACCAGTCAGTTGTCCAGTTACTTTTGAGCCTCTGAAAGTGGGGAACTGTACATAAAAATTGCTGTAATTATTAAACAGTTAATACAACAGTTTTATTAAACTACTTTGAATTAAAGCTGAAAGCCTGCTCTTAGATCACATTGTCTGATTTAAAATCCACCGTGGTGGTGCACAGAAGCAAAAGAACAAAAAGTGTGTAATTGTCAATAAAACTTATAGACTTAACTGCATTAGGCCTGAGATGCCATTTATGATATATAATCATGCCTTTATTGTAAAATTACTGCATAATGTTGATCTTATGGGTTGGTTATTGCAGACTGAACACATATTTTCAGGGTACTTGTCCCTTACACCCCCTCGTGTTGCTGCCTTTGCACAATCAATACATGCAAACTTAATGAATAAGAAATTAAATTGAGTCTGTGACTATTACAGGATTTTTAAAAACCCATGAACTGTGTCCTGCACTTGGTTGTTTCCAGAATGGGACAGTTCTTTGGATTGCCAATAAGGGTGTTGCTGCTTGAGTTGCTCTGTAAAATGTAGTTCTATTATCAGGTCCATTAAGTATACCTCTGTGTAATGACACTCCACTTGCCAGCTTTTCTCTCTCGACCCTTCTCCTAATAACCCCTTTTACATTTCATTTTCGTTATTTAGCGGGCAGCACTTATCCTTAGCCACTTTACATTTTGCCAGTGATCAAATTAATGGAGTCAAAAGGCCTGGGAAGCAGGTACATGTCATACAGGCAAAGCAGTGGGACTAATTGTAGTTTCAGGGGAGGACCTAAAGCAATTCATGCTGCAAAACAGTGTATCATAGCAATTCTCACATATCCTTACTTATAGTTTGTTGTCATAGTTTATTGTAGTGTTGAAGGTCTTACGTGTCCTTATGTAAGAAATCAATCATACACTATATTGCCAAAAGTAATTGCTCATCTGTATTCACACGCATTTGAACTTGAGTGACATCCCATAGGGTTATGGAGACTGGGATGATGCCGACCCTCCCTTTGCACGAACAGATCCAATTCTTCTGGGAAGGCTTTCCATTCTTCCAGAAGAGCATTTGTGAGGTCAGACACTGATGTTGGATGAGGAGGCCTGGCTTACAGTCTGCTTTAATTTATCTTAAAAGTGTTCTGGTGGGTTGAGGTCAGGACTCTGTGCAGGCCAGTCAAGTACTTCCACACCAGACTGGCTCATCAGAATCAGAATTTATTGTCATTACATGAAACATGTAATGAAAAGATGTCTTTATGGTCCTTGCTTTCTGCATTGGTATGCAGTCATATTGGAACGGGAAAGGGCAATCCCCAAACTGTTCCCACAAAGTTGGGAGCAAGTGTCCAAAATGTCTTGGTATGCCGAAGCTTTAAGAGCTCCTTTCACTGGAACTGAGGAGCCGAGCCCAACTCATGAAACACATCCCCACACCATAATCCCCCCTCCACCAAACAATGCAGACAAGTACCGTTCTCGCCACCAAACCCAGACTCACATATCAGATAGCCAGATGGAGATGTGTGAATCGTCACTCCTGAGAACACGTCTCCACTGCTTCAGTAGCAGTGTGTTTTAGACCACCGTGCGCTACTGTATGTGCATCCGCTGAACACGCTCTATGATTTTACGCGCGCTGTGTCTACAACTTCATGGCTGAGTTGTTGTCATTCCCAATTGCTTCCACTTTGTTATCATACCACTAAGACTTGACTATGGGATATTTAGTAGCAAGGACATTTTATGACTGGTATCATGCTGGAATTCACTGAACTCCTGAGAGTGACTCATTCTTTCACAAACGGTTGTAGAAGCAGTCTGCATGCCTAGGTGCTTGGTTTATACACCTGTGGCCACGGAAGTGATTGGAACACCTGAATTCAATGATATGGATGGGTGAGAGAATACTTTTGGGAATATAGCATAAAAATGGGTGCAGAAGGAGAAGATGCAGTTTAACCCCAGTTGGAGGAGAGAGGGCTGGTGTTGGTGTCCTGACTGAAACCCTGAATCAAAGATACACGCTAATCACAGTACTCCGCAAAAGCTACATACACTAATGTGTGTATGCTCTAAAAAAATAAAGCTATGAATAATTTACCAATAAATTTTATACAAAGTGCAGTAAACAGAAAAGGCTAATTGAAATTAATAATTGATATGACCCCCTTTGCTTTCAAAATAATTCTCCTAGGTATAGTTATGCAAAGTAGGTTGAAGCTGTGAAGCTTCTAGGAGATTGTGCCACAGTTCATGATGATTCAGGCTCTCAATTACTTCTGACTAGCACTAAATATAGCACTCTGGCAGTATTTAAATGCAAAATGGTTTTTAGTTGGATTACATTGTACTGCATTTGTATTTTCGCATAACAAAATTGCAGAAGGAAAACTGTCTGTGTTTCCAACAGACAGTTGGAAACACATGGAAACAATCCATTTGTTACTAAGGGAACTGCAATCATCTTCTTGATGTTCAAATTACAGGTGACAGAGATCATAACCTTGGTTGAATGCAGTTCTTTTTACCAGAATGCAAGCTTTATATTCCACTAAAACCCAGCTTTTTTGTATTGCTGTTTAAATTTAGAAAAGCATCGCTTATTACATGGTTGAAATTCTTGGTTCAAACCCATCAAAGTACCATATGTTACCAGGTTGCAGCATCTTAAAGGAACAGAATTTACACTCAAGTCTCCATTTGAAAGATATTAGATTCAAAGCCTTTGTCATCACATGCACTAAAAAAGACTTTCCTCTCTGAGCTTTATATATATTAAAACTTGGACGACAGGGTGCCTCAGTGGTTGAGCAATTCGAGTTCGACCTGTCGCCACTTACCGCACGCCTTCCCCGTCTCTCTTGTCCTGCTTTCCTGTCTCTCTCCACTGTGATCTGACAATAAAGCAGTAAAAGGTTAAAATTATTGATATATATATATTTTTTTAAATAAACAAACATATTGATGTTGAAATTGCTTAACATTTTAGAGATTATTTGAACTTTTTTTTGTTCGTTTTACTAATATTGACCTCTGCTCTACAAAAATGCAAACATTGGCTAACATTGCTGGGACTTTTCATTAGTGCCGGATGTTGATCCTTCAACCTACATTTCATTCAAATGCTAAAGTGCAATCTGCTTCCTTTCTCTCTCAGTATTCTGGGATATTTTCTCTCTCCTTAGTTCTCACATTCATCTCAGATTTCACTTTTTCAGTAAGAGTTGGAGCTGGTGTACCAGAGTATGAAGTGTGATTTATGCACAGCGCTCGATAATGGAACCATACGAGATGGGGTAGAGCAGTTTCCTCCACCCTCCCCTCCCCTCCTTGCCCCGAGGATGCATGAAATTAAGCAGAATGACTCTACTCATCCTACTATAAATGACACTCCATATGCTCCACCTAGGCACCCGCAGTCAGTGTGCCAAAAGTTGCAATTCTTTTTCTTTTTTGTTTTGGGTTTAATGTGAAAAACTGAAGTGATACATGTGTCTGTTGTGGCTTATTTTTTAAAAGTGAGTGAAATCCTCGCTCTGCTGCTGATGCTTTGAAAGCACTTTGAAATTTTTTTCCCTGAGTCAAATTGCGAGAAAAACTCTATTTCTCTGTGCTGTTGTTTTCATTTTGTTGTTTGTGTCTTCGTCACAACGACAGGGAGGAGTACTTTAATGCACCGTTCAATGAATATTAAATGAGTGCTCCCCTCGCCTTTTCTCATCATTCCTGTCAACCCGGAGAAGGTTCAGCAGACAACTTCAAAGACAAATTTCATTACACAATCAGTGCCTTGTCTCTGCTCATCTGATGGACCGCACCTATCTCTGTGATGCTTATTACTGTCAGTAATTTGGCTCTGCAGTTATCTCAATAACAAATGAAACCACAGCCTCCCATGGTGATGTAAATCAGTTTAGCATTTCACACATAATTTCTGCAGTCATGTAGCTGTTCAAAGCTGATGCACCTGTATGAGACCTGATTCTAGCAAGCATGTGACCCTTCTCTTGCTGCCGAAGTTTCCTTTTTTGCTTTGGCTTAAATACAGATTTGATGTTAAGGCTGTGCTGCAGCTCGGAATCACACAAATTTAGGCTCCGTGTTTGTGTGGGCCTGCTAAAGCTCTCTTCCTTTTCTGCAAATTGTAGTTCTGCTGCGTGAAGAGGTGGCTCAGCTCCAGGAAGAGGTGCACCTGCTGCGGCAGATGAAGGACATGTTGAGTAAGGACCTGGAGGAGACCCAGGGAGGCTGCTCGGCTGACGTGCTCTCTGCCACTGAACTCCGTGTGCAGCTGGCCCAGAAGGAACAGGAGCTGGATCGAGCCAAGGAGGCTCTGCAAGGTAAGGACTGTCAGGAAACAGGAAACCGCGTGTGCTGTTTTAAACACTGACTTTTTAATATTAAAAAAGGGTATTGGGTTTATTTCTTTTCAACATTTTTTGAGTGCGATAATAGTAACCAGTTTTAATAATACCGATTTGTAACATTTAAGCTCAGGACGGCCTGAAGACGAGCACCTCCTGACCATTTTATCCAGTGATTGTGGTTAAATGATGACTTTTGATTTTTTTTTCCTACTTTGGCCTTCAAGAACAATAAATTCTGTTCATGTACACTAAAGACAGGAAAATCCTAATTTAGTTTGGTTGCGAGTTTTGGATTCTTGTCATTCTTATTGTCTTCTCATGCACAAATCTGTGATTTATCAGTATTTTCAGATTGAAATGGTTTTATCCTTTAGAAACAAAATTTGAAGTGCCTCTGACCATGCATACAATATAAAATGAATACAACTACTTCTACTGATGATGGTAGCTTTTGGTCATTATTTACAGTTTTCCATAACACCATAAGCCACAAAATGCTCCGAACTGAGCCTTAACCTTTTAATTGATCTTATCTTTCATGAGAAATTGGAACATTGCTGAATATTATGACTTACAGTCTGATTTTGTGGCTCTATCCCTCTGATGCTGGAGAATCAGGATCTTTCTTTCTTTCTTTTTTCTTTCCATTGTAGTGAGCTTCTCATCTCGGGCTGACATGTGCTCCTTGTCCTCCACCTTGTCTCTTCTCTTTCTTGTAGTCTGTTAGTCCTTTTTTCATATCAACTTTAATGCCCAAACCTTTTTTTTTCTCTGAGCTGCAGTGAGTGCCTCAGAGGAAACAATGTTCAGAACCTCTATTATTTCAACATGAGCCTTTTAATTTTTTTTTATAATTAAATGATTATTTCTTTTTAAATGGTTGTCATTCCCATGGAAACTCTGTGCCCTTTCTGGCTTCCTCTTTGTACACGATTGTTTCAGTTTTTTAGGTTGGAGTTTCTCCTGTTTTCTTGCCTCAGGCTTCTTTCGTATAACATTATCACCACTTTCTCCGCTTCACCTGGATGTAAATGGGTTTCCTTATGTGGCAAAATGATGGGAGTGGTAGTATGGTGCATAGGTGCAGTGGTAAGAACAAAACGGGCCGGTGTGCAGGTTCCATAATCCCAATGGTAATTTTGTTTTCTGTGCAGGACAAGAACATTTCCACACACGTATTAGTCAAAGAGGGCTGTTGAGTTTTTATAATATTTAGTCTTTGGTTCCTGTTGTAATGTTTTAGCTTTTGCAGCGCTCCCTTCACTTTGATCCCTCTGTGTTTGTGTCTTTGCCTCAGTTTGCTTTGCTAATTACTTTTCTTGGTGTGTGTCGCTTGCTTTTACTTCCTGTTTAAGTCTTTTCACCTGCTAATTGCTTCCTCCTCTGTTCTGTCCTCGTTTGTGTCCTGTTCCCTAATTAGTGTTCTGTGTACATGTAGTCCTGTGTGTGTCCCTTCTCTGTTTGTCAGTCTGTTGTGTTTCCCGTTTGTGGTCCTACGATTAACCTTTTGCTTCTTGTGGATCTTTTTTTTTCTTTTGTATTTGTGTGTGTTTCCTTGTGGTTTTTTTTTTCCTTTTAGAGTTTTTCCTATCATCCCAATAAAGGCTCACTTTCTTTTGGGTCCTCTCCTCACCCCTGCTCATGAAAAATTAGATGAGTCGAACAGGTGTAGGTGCAGGTAGGTGTGCCCTGTTGAGTAAATTGTGACAAAAATAGGTGCATTTCCCACTTCTACAGTCAAAGCATTAAATTCACCATCCTGTTGCTTTAAATCTCTTGTTTGCGGCTCCCACTCCTGCTGAGAGAAAACCTGTGCTGCCTTTTGATCCATAGGGCTTGAAAACCAGTGTCTCTCTTTTATTTTTTCTATTCATCATTATGTTAACATAAGTGTCTATATCAGTGTGGTTGATGCAGCCCATTAGTTGCATTATGGTCCATTAGCATGTGTTATGGTAGAGAGATGAAAAGATATCTTGGGGTAAGAGGAGACGCAGATGCTTGGACTATTTAAAAAGGAAAAAGAAAAAGCTCTCCATGCTTTTGGCAAATTGAGCTGCGCTGCTCCCGCTGTGAGCACGACACAGATACAGCTCAACATAATGCAGAAGCTTCGAGAAGGTTATTTAAATAAATAACTTTGCTAAAGTGTATATAATAGCTAACTTCACTTAAAACTTTCATCTCCCTAAAGTCTCATGTTTTGACCTGGTAATATATCTAACTAGAACATTATATAAAATAGTGGGAATATATAGACCAGTGACAAAATCAAAGCTGTAAAGTGTTGGGCTGCAGTGTGCCACCGAAACAGCTCATAGGGCCTTGGTATTGATTATTCAAGCCTTAAGGACTCTGCTGGAGGGATGGAAGTTCATTCTTCTAAAAGAAGTCACGTTATTATTTTGGTGATGCATCAAACCATTTAATGACCCCTCATGTGCTGTGAATGAGGGCGTTATATCCTGAAGGGAAAGAAAATGCTCTCATTACGATAGATATGCTTCACCATATGATGAAGGTGATCACTTTGTGCTGATTTGCAGTGACCCTTACCCTCCCAGGGTGGCAAGTAGACTCAAACCACGCCAGTAAAATTACCACTATCTCTCCTCCTGGCAGAGGTCATGTTCCTTTTTTGTTTTTTTAATTTTCCTTTAATTTGCTCCCTGTCTTTGCTTGCATGCTGCCTTCTCAGAGTCTGCACACAGAAATGAACACTGCCAAGCACTGCAGAGTGGATTGCAGGGCATCAAGCAGAGATGTCATCAGTGTGGCAGTGAATCATTTTTTTCAAAGAATTATCACCCATGGAATGAGGCAGAACACAAAAACTACCATTTGGTATCAGACAAAAGCATGACATGCTGTCAGGGGATTTTGTTGCTGCGACATTTCACTTGACACTTGCAGCCTACGCTTTTTGGAAGAATTGAGCGAAAACAAAATGGACTGGGGCAGAGTAGAATAGAGCACACATCAAATAAATACTTATCTCTTCTTCAACGGGATGTTTGGATGTCTGAACAGAGTGCACACAGGCTCATACAGTCATTTGTATGACTCAGGCCTGTTAATGAAGGCCAAAGCCTACCAGCCCCAGCAGGCACCGACAGTAATCGGCGGCTAATGAAAGCTTTATAAAACCAGACTTTGGTTGGCTTACAAGGTCCAGAAACGTTAAGCGGGGTGGATTGTGTCTACAATGAAGTTGGGGTGTATGGGAGGGCAATAGGAAATTGGCTGTTGTCATATTCAAGTTTGGTTCTGCTGGGGTAAGTTCACAAGGCAAATTGAAATGATTTAACCTGAGTGTGAGGCCGTTTCATTTGCTATTCCCACCCTCCACCCCCAGGCATTTCCTATGAGGACTCCAAGGTCTGACGCATGAAAAAGAGATATTTGCTTGTAAATGCAGCAGAATTCTTAAACTATTTATATTTTTATTGTTATTTTCCACCTGGCCTGGTTTTTACAGCACAAGCTGATTTCAGCTCTTTTGTAAGTCTGCTGTTGTCACTCTCAATCTTTATACACTGAAACTGAAGCTTGCTGCACGCTCCAAACGTGTAATTTTTTCAGACAGCTGTGAAAGGCCAGCAACTGAATTTCTTAGCTTTTTCTTTTTTTGCCGTTTGCTTGTGGATGGGTCGCAGCCAGTGAATTTTGGCTTTGTCCCCAGCAATATTTACAGTTGTTTCTAAATAGAAAGTGGAAATGCATCTTTCATCCCTCTTCTGTTGTTTTTGTTGCTCTTCCAACTTCTGCCACCCAACGCATTCATGTTTCCTGCTGCAAACATTGGCACATAGTACTGTATCACACTAATGATGGCTTTCTTTTGTGCATTAATATCTTAATAGGCTGTTACTGTGATAGAATGAATTTATTAATAAGAATGGACAGATGTTTTTCTATTTCTAAAAGGAAAGAAACTGAAATGTATCAGAAAATAATGCTGTGCAAAAGTCTTGAGCCACCCCTCATTTCATCTTTTAATTCCAAGCAGCCAGACTGTCTTGTAATTTTTAAAAGGGTCTTCAGAAATAGTTCTTCGAGCTTTATGAAGGTATTTCAAAGTTTTTCTTTTGACGGGAGTGGCAGGGTTAAAAAAAATAAAAAATCCACAGTATCTGAACACTATCTGAAAGTCATGTCCTTAAGAAATATGAAGAAATCCAGCAAAAATACCTGACACAAGAACTTGGATCTGGCCCTTCAGCTGCTCCATCTGCTCTTCACCAAAGGCTCATCAGAAATGGTGTCAGTGGAAGGGTGGCTGTCAAGAAGCTATCCTGAAGGCGGGAAAACAGGTAGAAAAGGTTGAAGTATGCCAAATTACACAAGAACTGGACTGAAAAACAGTGGAAGCAGTTCATACAGAGTTCTCTTCTTCTACTTTTGGCTGCTTCCTCAAGAGGTCACCACAATGGATCATCTGCCTCCATCTCATCCTGTCCTCTGCCACGCCAGCCCTCTGCATGTCCTCCTTCACAACATCCACGAATCCTCCTCTGAGGTCTTCTTCTTTTCCTTTTGCCTGGCAGCTCCATCTTTAACATCCTTTGTCCAATATATCCACTATACCGCCTGCCAAGATTTCACACCGGATGTCCTTCCTGATGCAACTGTCCCCATTAATGTAGGCTTGGGACCAGCACTAACTTGTGCACCGCCTTCTTGCCCCACCCCTGTGGCTGTGTTAGAAGGTCTTATGGAGGGATGCATCCAAACATCCAATTATGTACAAAGGAGCTCAGGAGAGAGGTACAACAGTGAGTGTCTACAGTCATCTGTAAGACATGGTGGAGGCTCTGTCATGATTTGGGGCTGCATTTTTCAGCATGATCCCAACACACTGCCAATGTTTTGGATAGACAAACACAAAGTGGAACACTATCAGTGATGGACAGGCCTCCCCAGAGCCCAGACCTCAACATAATTGAAGCAGTGTGGGATCATCTTGACAGAAAAGGGAACAAATGTCAGCCAACATCCAAAGAAGAGCTCCAAATGTCCTTCAAGAAGCTGGAGAACTATTCCTGAAGACTGCTTAAAGAAATTACAAGAAATCTTGGCTACGAGAGTTCAGGCTGTGTTGAAGAATACTGGTGGTCACACCAAATATTGACTTTCAAGCTGGTTAGAATTGTAAAAACTCTGTTTTTGCCTTATATTCTGCATTTCCATGTATGTTTGCACATGCTTCAATAAATTGCTGCACCTGTTTCCCTAGCAAAATATAAAGGAATGAGGGGTGGTTCGAGACTTTTGCATAGTACTGTACACTGGAGGTTAGAAGTATATTTATCATGTTTAGAGTACATCTCATCTGTGCCTGGAAGAACTACCGCAAAAGCCTTTGGATTTTATCATGCTTTAAACAAGCTATGTTGTACAGTGTCCATGTATGGCAACGCATGACGACACAAATTTATAGCTCCTCTGAATGGCCAGACTCATTGTTGGTGCAAGAATCTGTTTAAAATTCAATCAATTATCCAAATAAAGACAAAGAATGTTGAGTGTGGAAAATATTTGTGATGTTGCACTCTGCTGTATACACTAATACGGATGTGAGTTGCAGAGTGAACAATGATGAGAAAATTGAAAGCGAAGTTCAATTCCTGCCTCACTTTAGCACATCACATTCCTGTATATCTGGCCTTCTGTTTGTTTGGATGGTCACAGTTCTGCTCAGATGCTGCCCATAAGGCAACGAAATAGAAATAACATCTCACTGATCCCAACAGCAAATTTAAGTAGCTGCTAATATTTTTTTCCTCCCTCATACAATGTAATATTTATTTAATTCATACTTAACTAAATGTTGTATGCGACTTGTAGGACATAAAGCTTAATTTTCAAAAGCTACACATCTACTGTAAGTTTTTCTTTCTCGGTTTCTTTTCCATGAGACTTTTAAGCAACCAAGCAAACGCTTTGTTTGAACATCATTTTAGAAAGGATCATGTACTTGAGTTTGATGCCTTGTTTTAGTCCTGGGACAGCCATAAACTAGACTTAAAGAACTTTCTGAGTTACATCCCTAAGTTGGACTTTTAGGGGCAAGTAATGAAGCAAAAGGTGTTAATCTCGGGCACCGGGGGGGGGGGGGGGGGAGACTATTAAAATTTTTTTTTCTCAAATTTTTTATGAATCTCTCTT